>OVBJ01001839.1:0-23376 GCA_900406535.1 Noccaea bulbosa
TTGCTAAGAGTTGGTTTCAGAAAATTCATTTTCTTTTATCTTTTCTTAAATTGGTAAAATTGCTAAAACCTATCTAAAAACCATGTTAACAACCAGCGATGGAGATGCTCTTAGACTTAGTGGCAACATACACTTGTCTCTCTGTCGTAATGATTCTTGATCATTTTCTGTATCCATTCCATATATGGGGTCTATAACTTCTTGCACCGATGTCAATATTTGAAAACTACATAAGATATAATAATAGTAATGGTGATTGGTAATACGAATGACTTATGAAGACACGAGTTTCTCTAAATGGATGCATTTTTGGCTATTGTAGGTTTCTTTCCATGTTTTTCAACATTTGTTTGTGAAAGATTCGTTTATGTGTCACGCGACTCAATGTGTAATGTCAGAAAATGACTTGCCCTCTATAGAGTGAGCAAATGAAACTAATTTGATGAGGTTAACATTTCAAAAGTTTAAGTTAAAAATCGTATTCGTTGCTTACTCTGCAAAAGGGAACCAAAACTTGCTGCCTACTTCATTCAAGTTCTTGAATTTTTCGTTTTTGTTGAAGATATTATTTTAACAAACAGATGCTCCCTAACTTATTGTTCACATAAAGTGAGACCATCAGATAAGCTGACTTTCTCGTACTTCGACCAAGTCGGTTAAAAAAACTCAATTCATATTGAATGGTCGTATGCAGCAACAAATTCATGAAGTCTAAATTGGTTTCGTATATATTATGCATTTTGCTTGCGATACTGTAAAAATGAAATTTGTTCGGACATATATAAATCATTAGATTCATGACCAATTATCGTTGAATAACGTCGCCGTTTATTTTCGTTTGAATTTGGCTGCCAAACCTGTAGCTTTAGAGAAAATTCAATATCCTATTAAAGTTTAAAGACTATTTCGTATTTTCCTCGATATTCTGCTGCAATTGAGTAGACTGGTCCATAATTTTGATAACTTATAAGAATAAGATTTCAACGTACAAATGCTATAACTATATCGTTAGTGGTTTTGGCATTCAATTCCCAAACCAGTTTATTTAGTATATACATTAATTAATCACAAACCATAAAACAGTAAATTAAATGTGGAGTATAAAACGTTCAACTTTAATAACAGAAATATATAAATTAAATGAAAAGATATAACAAAATTAGATATTCCAGAACCAATAAAAAATAGACAGTAGCAGTGGGATGTCAACGTCATGAGAAAATTATGTTCATCGGACGGCAGTGATATCCCCGTATCATCGGAAGTATGTGGGACAGAATACCATAAAACAAATATATTTTCCACAATCTTATAAAGATGGTGGCAAATAACAAAATGGGAGTTTGGATTCTAACATGAAGAACCAATTTAAGGATAAAATAGTAACAAAATACTTTGATCGTGCATTTTTAGTTTCCTTTCGGTGAAAATTGTTTACTTAGCATCACTAATTCAATTAACAAACTTAGTTTTATGTATTTATGGTCGCGCAGTTATATATACTTGATATTCTGACATAATATAGTCATATGCTAGTTAAAGTAATATATATACATGATAAAAACAAAGATATATATATATATATATATACTTTAGTAATTTGTATACAATATATAGTTAACAAAATAGATTGAAACTAAATTTAATATATATACAGATTTGAAAACTTGTTACCAAAAGATAATTAATATCCATCAACCTCTGTAAACTGTAAATTTTGACTCAACCTTCGTAAAACATGGAAATACCATTTCATAATATTTTGACTATCTGTTTTTTTTCCCCTTATTAACGAAATTTTTTTAATTACCATAATGTCAAAAGAAAAAGGAGTTTAATTGTCAAAAGACCTTTTTTCTCAATTAAAGAAAAATATTTCTAATAATAAATGGGAATCCTACGGAAGAGCAAAACATTATTTTCATGGCATAAGAGAGAGAGAGGGCAGAGAGAGACGTTTGAGATTGATGAACAGAAAGAGAGAATTCGAAACAAATCACATGGAACAAGACCTCCTCACTGCTACCGTTACCTTGTCCACTCTTCACTTCCTTTAGGGTTTTCTCTCCTCTTCTTCTCTATTTAGCTGCGCAGCTCTCGCTCTCTTGATCGGATTCACTTCTTAAAACTCGTTAATTTTTTCCTGGGTTTTTGTCATTTTTGCGATCTGATTCCGAAATTCGTTGAATTTTGGGGGAGAGAGATAAGATTCGAGAGAGATGGAAGAGGGAAGTATGTTCAGATCTCTTCTAGCGATTCTTCAGTGGTGGGGTTTCAACGTTACCGTCATCATCATGAACAAATGGATCTTCCAGGTTATTTTTTTTTACCTTTCACTTTCCCTTGAATTAGGTTTTACTTAATTTTATCATCCCAATTTTTTTTTTTTTTTTTTTTTTCATCTATTCTCTGTTGATCTGATCCGTCTTCGTAATATAATCTCGTGATGTGGAATTTGATGTTTGTTAATTCGATGAGTTTAATCTGCGGTTCAGCTTTCATAGACTGATGAGTGATGAGAAATGTCTTTGAAAAACTTTTTGCAGAAACTTGATTTCAAGTTCCCACTATCGGTTTCATGTGTTCACTTCATATGTTCATCGATTGGAGCATACATTGTTATCAAAGTCCTGAAGCTTAAACCGCTGATCGTGGTTGATCCAGAAGACCGATGGAGGAGGATTTTCCCAATGTCTTTCGTGTTCTGTATCAACATAGTGTTGGGAAATGTCAGCCTCCGTTACATCCCCGTTTCGTTCATGCAGACGATCAAATCCTTCACTCCAGCAACTACAGGTTGGGTGTTTTTGAGATTGGAAAATCTGCAATTACTGATCTTTCTTTCGTCTCAAGAGAGAATCTGATTGTTTCATATGTATATATATGTGTTTGAGCAGTTGTGTTACAGTGGTTGGTATGGAGGAAATACTTCGACTGGCGTATTTGGGCGTCTCTGGTGCCTATTGTTGGTGGAATTCTTCTGACCTCTGTTACAGAACTTAGCTTTAACATGTTTGGATTCTGTGCTGCACTGTTTGGTTGTTTGGCTACTTCCACAAAGACCATTCTAGCCGAATCTCTCCTTCATGGTTACAAATTTGACAGGTCAGTGATCTGCATCATTTTCTTGCTATGATACTATTCAGTTTTGGAACTTTCATTTCCATGATCTTGATTCATGAAAACGGCACTTAGTGTCCAATTTCAATGACAGTAGATAATCCTCTTGTGCCATCTTTTAGTCCAAATTGAAAAAGCAGCAACTTTAATTGGTTTAGCTGTATCTCTATATCCAACTTAAGAGGCAATAACATCACCTTTTGAGAAGTAAACCTACGAATATCTCATCTGCGTAGAAGAAAGATTTGATTTTTTATTTTCTGTGTTTTCTTCATGTAGCATAAACACCGTATACTACATGGCGCCTTTCGCCACCATGATTCTCGGGATACCGGCGTTATTACTGGAAGGAAACGGAATTCTGAGTTGGTTTGATGCACACCCGTCTCCCTGGTCAGCTCTCATCATTATCTTGAGCTCTGGTGTGTTAGCCTTCTGTCTCAACTTCTCCATCTTCTACGTCATTCACTCCACAACCGCAGTCACCTTCAACGTAGCTGGAAACCTCAAGGTAACAAAGACAATCCTAAACTAACAAAAGATAATAACTTTTAATCCAACTCTTGAGCATGCTTCATATTCCTACTTTTGCAGGTTGCGGTGGCTGTAATGGTGTCATGGTTGATATTCCGAAACCCGATATCGTATATGAATGCTGTTGGATGCGGGATTACGCTTGTGGGCTGCACGTTTTATGGATACGTCAGGCATATGCTTTCGCAGCAAGCACCGGGAACTCCTAGGACTCCTCGCACCCCAAGAAGCAAGATGGAGTTACTTCCTCTTGTTAACAACGATAAACTCGAAGGCAAAGTTTGATCTCACTTCAGTATTCGCTGGTGCAGGCTGCTGCAGAAGAGAAGAAGCATTCACACTAGGGGTGTTGAATTCTTACTAAATATGCATTTTACTCGAGAAACTTAATAGAGAAAAAGTAACATTTTGGTTTTTTTTTTTCGTTTTATTCTGGGCTCATAGAAGAGATCATGGTTCTTACTATTTATATCTGTGGTATGTAGAATCTTTAATTTATCAAATACATTTTCAGGAAACTTACAGTTGTTGCTCTCTGAATTTTCCACGTATATATAAATGAAGAAACTATGTGCTAATGTCATGCCTAAAGCAAGGATCAAGAGATCGATCTATTGTCTCTGCTATAAGTAATTGAGCAAACATGTTATCAAACTTTTCGTGAAGTGTGGAGCTTTTCTTATTTCTCTATACAACCGAAACTGTGTTTACTATTCATTTCTTCTATATGTGCTCTGTTGACACAAGAATGCAATATCTTCTGAAGATAGTTCCATTGACAGATAATGTCGAGCTTCTCTTGACCTGCATAGAGAGAAAAGGGGATTAGGAGAGAAATCCATCATAATCAGAAACTATGGTGAAAGCAATTGTACTGAGTACTGACCTTCGCCTTCTGCTTTTGTCTATGGCTACAGATAAGTTTAAGGGATCTGCTCTTGAAATCTGTGATATGAATGAAGCATATTCATGGAAAGCTCTTCCTTTCAATGATCTCAGAGGAACCACTGATTCTAATATGCCGGAAAGCTGTGCCATTCGCTCACTGCACTCGAGAAAAACAGCAACATTAGTAAAATGAGATAGATACAGAACAGAAGGAATTTTTTGAAAGATAAGTATCAGAAAGAAAGTTGCAATTGCAGCACGTAAAACCATTGAAAAAGATACTTCTAGTCACTAATAGCTCAAATTTGTTGGGACTTGGGGAGGATAATATTACCATTTATATACGTCATCATTTGTTTTTGGTTTCATATCCAAGCAGCTTCCACTGCTTGATGTATAATTATGACTTGTTTCGTCAACTACCAACCCTCTTCCTAGTACCATGTTGGCTGATGAAGTAGGGACGGATACTGTTGTGGCAATTTGGTTTGAAAGAAACCTAAATCCCTGCTGTGCCACAGTGGAAGTCATCTGTTCAAGCACATTAGGTAAACAAGAAGTGTCAAGATCTCCAGAAGCGTTCATCATTGGCTCCATCGCAACCTAACGAAGTAAATTCCATAAGTTAAAAAAAAAAGTATGAGCTAGAAAGAGAGGAAGCTGAATTGTTGTAATGTAACACTCACTAGGTTCAGGCATTTAGAATGTGTCACGTCAGCTTCTGAAAATAGATTGGTTATCTGATGAGTGATGTCAAGAACTTGTGGAGCTTCTACAGGTTCTGAATCCAAGTATGGCTTAAGATCAGTATGAGCTGAACAGAGTTTTTTCCATGATTCTTGCACAGGGTGTCTAGATGTATCAAGCTTCGGTTTCTGAGCGGTCTTGGATGCCATACCAAAATCTATACGACTGCATTCATCTGTTACTTGTTGCATCTTCTGGGAACTCTCTCTGTATTCCTTGAAACAATCTTCCATCATTGTCCCATCATAAGATTCTGCAGTGATCTCACATGTATTCTCTAAGTAAGCAAAACTCTGAAAACTGTCTACGTATATCTCCTTTGGTGGTGTATTCTGTACAAAGTCCTCACTCGTGGACACTTCTACTCTTCCAGCAAAATGACCAGAAGATACCGCTCTCGGCGACAGCTCAGCATCACTGTCCTCCATTAGAGTTTCGGGAACATATGAAGACTCCGGTACACATGATACATCAATTGACTGGGACACCTCATTAGTGCAAGAGACTTTTGATGTCTCATACTGATAAGAACTTGCCTCCAGTGGGATTGATTCCTTTTGCATATCTGGAAAATATGAGGACAACGTACCGTTTTCTTGGGCAAGTAATCCGTCGCCCTTCTGATGTCTTGAAATGGAAACCGGTGTGTCACTCAGAGGCTCATCTTCTGAATCAGAGGACAGCACGACGTTGAGCTTCCTCCTTCTGTTTGGCCGAGAGCAAGACAGTGGTTGGCAGGAAGTGTTGCTAACCTCACACTGAATACTAAAGTCGTCTTCTAATTCATTATGATCCTCAAAACAAGTGTTCTGCCTTAACATGGCTGCTTTCTTGGCTTCTATCCTGTTCTTTTCTGCGCCTCGCCTAAATAATATATTAAGCACGTTTTCGTCTTCAACCTCTTCAATAAATACTTCCACTGTGTTATAACTTTCATCCACCATGGCTAATGACTTAGCAATCTCACTCTCCACAAACTCCGATAATTGAGAAGGGAAATCTCGTCCAATTATGTTGGGAAGCAGCATGTGACCAGCTTCATGATCAAAGAGATCTGGATCACCATTTTGCTTCCTCCTTCTGGCTGGGTATGGGAAATAGAAATTTAAAGAGATCAAATGTCAAAAACCTTCCAAACATATTCACAACTAGTCTTTAACTAGTGAATCTCTGGGACTATATTTTTCTCGCATGTAGTAAAAAACGTCCAAAATACCTCTTTTGGAATTACTCTGAAACCAAAATTGTAATTGCAAAATCGCTTTCCGTATATCACCACCACTAGACATGGTCAACTGCTCTATTGAACCAGGATTAACTTTAATTTCCTCTGCTGCACAAACCTATAAAATAACAAATGTTAGAAGATTCCAGTGAACAATTAAAGTTTGGCATCAGAATGCATACCGTAGAAAGGTGGCTTAACAGCTCTTTTGTTGATGGTAACGAAAAGCATATCTCTATCCTCTCCAAATTGTCTGGTAAACCATGATTCTTGTCTGCAAGTATCCATTTAACACAGATGCCATCAACAGATTTATTAATATGAACTACAAAAGAAAAAGGAAAAAAATAGTATTTTAACATACCATTGGCAGTCAATATCACAGGCCCTTTTGCTTTCTCAGCAATCTGCTGGATAGCAGAAATGAGACCACGATCATCAGCAAAACAAATATCTACATCCTCAAAAAGAATTAAAGGCTTCAAGTTAGCTCTGTCATTCTGGATATGTAATACAGGTGCCACTTCAATCACATCCTCATCTCCATTGCCATCGATACAGGAACTGAAAAGAGGGTCCAAGGACCTGACAAAACAAATTATATGAATACAAAGACACTATCCTTTGAGTTTGCATACACCGACAGAAATACAGAAAATAGCAGATCCAAGCATTCATAACTGTTGCCACTCTATGTACCTTGACAGGCTATATGACTTAAGAGCCTCCCCAAATTTCTGCCTAACAACTGCTCCACTTCGGCATTCTGATGCATTAGACTACAGACAAAAGTCATTAGAGATTCATTATGTAGTAGCTAGAGTTTTTTTGCAAAAATAAATGTTTTCATGCCAGAACAGGAAAAAGACTCCTCTTGCATGATAAAACCCTTCAGATACATAGAGCGGAAACAAGTTCATACCTCCAGGATTTTAAATCCTTGCTCCTTAGCGCATGCATGAACAGCTGCAGATTTCCCACTCTGCAACACATGCACAAACATACGCACAAGCATAAGAATCCCATAAAGGAAACCAAGATAGCAGTGTAGAAGCAAAAACTGAACAGTTGATGGCAGAATGTCTTATCACACACCCCTGGTGGACCGACGATTAAGAGCACATTTTTCAGGCGGTCTTCAGCACCAATATTTTCTGAGTCAGAGTCACTTTCAGAACAGTTGTAATCCGCATCTTGAGATTTCTCTTCATCACTACTCAAAAAGTCTTTGCTTGGCTGAAAGCCTCTCTCATACCATTGGCAAAGCCATTCATTCAACAGTTTCACAGATTCAGTATTACCACATACCTGCACGAAACTCGAGTAAAAAAATATGGAAAACTTGTGTTTGCTGCATATTCCACTATGAAGGCAGCATGTTCAAATTGTCTAACCTGTGAGGCACTTCTTGGCTGGTACTTATCAACCCATAAGCTATTACGAGGCTGGCTACTGAAATCATTATTGCATAGATTAGAAATGAAAGACCAAACATGTGTTCTGCGACTACTAGTGATATCAAACCACAATCAATACCTTTCTCGACATGAAATGCTTTGCAGTTCGTGAGATTTGTCTGCTGCACCACCAGCATGATCAGACAACTCGACTGCTTCATTAACTTCACAATCCTATAAAGAATGCAGGAAATGACCCTTCGTCACGAATGGTTCCAAGAAATAAAAACAACGACCAAGAGGAAAAGTTTTAGCTCATCACCGCTTCTGCTCCAACTAAGGAGTCAACGTATCCACGTATCTCCTCCTGGTACGCTATTAAGACTACCGGAGATGCCTCTTTGATACCTTCCGATTGACTAGCACATACTTCAGGCTCCTCATCATCGATTACACACACATCAAGAGTCGGCAGTTCATTTAGATCAAATCCCTTGGGCCGGTGTTCAAGAGAGTCGAATTTTATATGTTGATCAGGACTCCAAGAGGTGGATGTTTGCTCACAGAAAGTCCAGTTCTTCCAGTCAATGGTCGGATTACAATCCTAAGAAGAAGAATTCGTTACTCACATAGCTCTGTTAATAAACATGATCGAGGAAGTTACCCTATATGCATAGGCGTACCTGAAACTTGTCATATACATGGATAGGGCCGATGGTGACAATTTGATCTCTTCCTTGACCCTGACACCTACCATTATCTGCTGCACCTGCTTCTTGATTCTTTTTACCTCCTTTCCAAGAAGAGAAAAACGGATGTAATTGCTTGCCAGCAGACATCCGCGAATCTTCCTGATCAAATTAGAAACCAATTGAGACTTCCGAACCAACTTACATCAGGCCAAAGGTCACACCAAATTATGTCAAGTGTTTGAAGCTAATTCACATTTGTGCTTGATTCTGACGATGATTTACTTACCTCAGCTCTTAATTTCGCTTCCAGCCGCAAATTTGGAACTGTAGGTGAGACACTGGCAGAAATTTTTTGATCAGCGGCAGCTGCATTCCCGTTTTTAGTTGCACTTTTCTTAGGCGTTGATTTACGAGGCGACTTTTCTTTAGCTAACTGCATCACACACAAACAAAAAAAGAGAGACAATGCTTACAAATTCTTCTAGCAAGCTAAACACTGAGCAATCTCTACACATGAACAATAAGGAACCAACCTTCTTAGAAGCTCCGTTCTTCGGAGTTTTCTCTCTTTGCTTTCTCGTCTTCTTCCCTTGACTGCTACAGACATCTATGTCTCCTCCTTCTCCTTCCCCATTATTGCCGGCGTCGCGCATCCGATCTCCATTAGACTCAATTACCTCCTCCGATTTATGCGGGACCAACGTCGACTGAACCAACTTCCGACGGACATTCCTCCGTGGAGGTGGAGTCTGATCCAATTCGATCACCGTCGCAGCAATTCCGTCTCTCTCACATAATTGGTCCATCGGGACAAACCGCCGATCAAAGAGTTTACGCAGTTGGAAACTGGAGAAATCAGAGTTCTACGGTAGAAATCTAGGGTTTTGGTGTGAATTTGGGGATCTTGGTAGATAAAAAAGTATAACGTTAAAAGGTTAAAAACAACGATATGTCCGATGCTTTGACGTAAAAATTGATTTTATTTGGATGAGAATTTGGAGGGAAGCAGATTCTGTTTTTCTTTTTCCCGCTAAACTTGAAGACCGTGTCTGGAGCAAAGCTCTCTTTTACAGTGATGGTTATATCTTCGCTTTAGCACCCTTAAACAAAATATTTTTTCAAATTAATCCCAACACAATTCTACCGAAACAATTTCAACCAGAACCAAAGCAATTTCAACCGTAATTCAAACTGTCAAACCGATGGACCACTCCCAAAAAAGTTTCAACCTTCCTTCCTTTGTCTTTGTGTTCCAACACTCCCGAAAAACCTTCATACCTCCTCCAAAAAACAAATATTGCTTTTGCTTCCACGAACCTATTAATCAAAAGAATGAATGATTATTAGGTGTTGGAGATAAAAGATAACAAACTATACCACAAAAGAAACACAAACAAAGAGAGACAACAGAGATAGAAATGACCTAGAAATAGGGCTGGAATTCTTCAATATTCTGGTTACCGTTGATGCATTGGATAGCCTCACATAGAATTAACACTATGTTTGGAAATCTGGAGTCGAAATAACGATGGAAAAAGTAGAGAAGAGTTTAAGAGAAAGATTAAGAGAGAAAGAGAAGAGAGAGACCTTAATATCGCCAGGTAGTTCTCGGTGATGGCCTATAGTATTCAACATATTTTTCAATATACGTGACACGCCTGTGATCATTTCGCGCAGCAAGATCGTCGAGGTATTCTTGAAAACTTAGATCCAGAGCCAGCTTCCAATCAGAAAGAGACTTCATAATCACCGCTCTACGGCTTCTGATCTTGTCAAAGTACGGTTTCACTAAGGTCTGATTCTGTTTAAACAGTTGCTTCTTCAACCACCCGGATAAACGTCATCTTGTTGAACCTCAAACCGGTGAATGTTGTAGCTTAAACCGGTGGGGTCAAACCGAGTAGATACATAAATAGGGGCAAATCCGTCATAGCGAAAATATGTTTATCTGCAAAATCGCGAAGCTACCGTTGTCTTCTGTCTGCTGCTCTCACTGGACTGCTCACTCAGCTCTCAACTAATAATTTCAAACAAGTAGTTTTAACTTTTACTCTCTCTCCTTGGAAAAGGAAGAAAGATTTCCATTTCTTCCAAACCCAAAAACACCTGGAATATCATTCTCAAAGTAAAGTCTCGATAGATCTTGTTCCCAAGCTTCTTCTGTTGATTTTACTCTCCGCTGATACTGGCATTTTCCACAGAGTGTGTGTGTGTGAAATTTGTAGAACCCTAGAAGATTTAAAGCAAGCACCTGTTTAATTTCAGTTGGGGAAGGATATCTGTTTAATTTCAGCAAGAACCCGCGAATCGAAAATGAAGAGCCCCAAAAAGCCCTTATTTCTGTTTCTAATTTTAGCTTCGAGCTTAGCATCAATGGCGACTGCAAAATCAACAATAGAGCCCTGCTCTAGTAGCGACACGTGTCACTCATTCCTCGGCTACACTCTCTACACCGATCTCAAAGTCACAGAAGTCGCTTCCCTCTTCCAAGTCGACCCAATCTCCGTCCTCCTCTCTAACTCCATCGACATCTCTTACCCAGACGTCGAGAACCACGTCCTTCCCTCAAGTCTCTTCCTCAAAATCCCAATCACTTGCTCCTGCGTCGACGGAATCAGAAAATCCCTCTCCACCCGTTACAAAACCCGCACTTCCGACACCTTAGGATCCATCTCCGACTCTGTTTACGGCGGTCTCGTCTCGCCGGAGCAGATTCAGGTCGCGAATCCGGCGATTGACTCTTCTGCTCCCGACGTAGGTACAAACCTTGTGATCCCACTTCCTTGCGCTTGCTTCAACGGTACCGACGATTCTCTTCCGGCGCTTTATCTATCTTACGTTGTGAGAGGAATCGACACAATGACCGGAATCGCAAAGAGATTCTCCACCACCGTCACTGATTTAACGAACGTGAACGCCATGGGAGCTCCTGATATCAATCCTGGTGATATCCTCGCTGTCCCATTGCTAGGTAAGATCTATCCACATTCTTCTCTTCCTTATCGAGTTAAAAGGTTCGATTTCGCTGTAATTGAAATCATCTTGAGAGGCATAAGAGGTCTAAAGTTTGAATCTTTAGAGATAGAAGTTGAATGCTTTTGTGGTTTTTTTTGTATCAAAACTTGACAGCTTGTGGTTCAAATTTCCCCAAATACGCAACGGACTATGGATTGATCATTCCAAATGGAAGCTATGCTCTCACAGCAGGACACTGTGTCCAATGCAGTTGTTCGCTCGGAAGCCGAAGGTAACAATAGCGAATTGAGTTTTGTTTGATCGAATTCTGAGCTAACTAACTAACTGATCTTCGTTGCATTTTGGTGTGAATGATGATGATGATGATGCAGTATGTATTGTGAGCCAGCTTCTATAGCAGTCTCTTGCTCAAGTATGCAATGTAGATACAGCAAGTACATGCTCGGGAACCTCACTTCGCAGCAGAGTAGTGCTGGTTGTAAACTTACCACTTGTAGTTACAATGGTTTCGCTAATGGCACTATCTTGACCACGTAATTACTCTTTCTTATCTCACTTTTTCTCACTGGTAATGACTTTAACAACCTTTTTAATCAACCAATCTCTCTCTCTCTCTCTCTCTTGGTTTGTAATTCAGGTTGTCCAGGTCTCTCCAACCTCGTTGTCCTGGTAAGTATAATGAATCATTAATCATCATGCTTATAATGAGACACTACTGGTCTCTAACAATTGGCTAAATATTTTTGCAGGACCTCCACAATTAGCACCGCTTCTAGCCCCACCTGATACTGTTCCAAAGGAAGTGATGTATGCACCTTCACCATCACCTTTATCTTCACCTTCCCCTTCACCAGAGGTTGATGGTGATGTTGGTGGAGGATCCATAGTCGCGGCTACACCAAGAGGATCGACGGTTGCTTCAAGCAGTTCGATTCCGGGGGATCCAGCCAATGGTCCAGCCGGAAGTATCTCTGTCGCCTCTTGCGCGTCGAGCTATTACTCAACCATTGCGTTTTTGATCTCCATTGCTTCCTACTCTATTGTTTTCTTAGTTTGATCATGTAAGATATTGTCATCACTGAACACTAGCCAGAAATTAACTTTGTGATGATATGAATGTGCGTTGAAAAAGAGACCTTGATTTCTAGTAATTTATTTATGAAGTGTTTACGTACATTTATTTATCATTTTCTTAAGCTGCATATATATATTTTGGTGCGTAGCTCATCCAAAGCGGCTTAGATATGAAAAAAAAATATCACATTATATAACACAACACTTAGTTATACGTACTGCCTCCGTATATACTGTATAATCGTTTCTCTGTTTTGCTCGCCTGAGAGGATTATCAAGAAATTGAGAATCGAAACCGGACGCAAAAAGCCGGCGAAGATGGGTGTGGTGATTAGATTGAGGTACGCCGATTCAACGGTAAGGTAAGGACTTGAATCTCTAACGTCAATCTCACTAGTGGAATTTTTCATCTACCAACGACGTCAAACTACTGATCGGCTATAATCCTCTGGTTTGTATAAATGTTTTATAAAATGCGATATAAAGAATTTGGATTATAGTCCGACGTTATAATGATCTGGTTGTTAAGTTTTAAAGATAAGCAGATCTAGTTGTGTGGTTTTAGCTAGCTAGATTCGAGTGGAGATTCTCCTCAAAGTTCACAAACTGGACTTCGTGCTATGTTTTAAAAAGAACAACGGGGCAAAGATAACTTAAAGTAATGTTGGCTAGCTAAAGTATGATGTGTATTGATTGAATCTTTATGAAAAGTAGAAACACATAATTCCTTCAATTTCTACTCCCACGTAACTTTATTTAGCTTTGCGTTCTTTTTGGGTTAACTTGTAATCAAATAGTTGTCTGGCTACGTTGATAGTACTTAATCGCAATTGTTAAGTAAACTCACACCATAACTGTATAAAGATTTGACCAATACACGATTTACAGTTTTTTTCTGTGTGTGATCGATTGTGTTATGTTGGTGGAAAAGCTACTTAGAAAATAAATTTTCTCCGTAGAAAAGTGCATTTGAGTGGGGATCAAAGAAATTCCCACATTCTGAGGACGCTATCCAGGTGATACAGCAAGCTGCAAGTTATTTCGTCAGGTAAGATCTTTAATCAACGTTTAAAGGCTCAAGAACACTCTGAAAGTAAGTATGTATTGTCTGATGGATTGCGGTTTGAATGTGGTGTGCAGTGAAGCTAAGAAGTCAAAGAACAGACCAGAATCTAAGAAAGTGTTGAGTATCATTTACACTACAAGCCTTGGATTTGAGCTTATGTCAGTTATCATAAGTCAGGTTTGACTCTTTCTTCGTTTCGTTTACTAAACTCAACTTTGCTCAATTAACTTCCATATTTGTATAAATTAATTTAAGTCTTTCTAGATTATATTTTTGTGTTATATTGGTGGACAACTTTAATAAATATGAAAACTTCTTATACAACCCATTCTGTACGTGTACGTAGAAAAATGCATTTGAATGGGGATCATCTGAAATTCCACACTCCGAGGAAGGCAATCCAGGTGACTCAGCTCTCAGCATGCTGCAAGTTATCTTGTCAGGTGAGATATCTATTTTTGCACTTGGTTCTCACTCTTTCAGTTGTCTGATGAATTTTGGTTTGAATGTGGTGTGCATTGAAGCAAGGAAGTCAAAGAACAGAGCAGAGTCTAAGAGTGTTGGGTAAATCGTTTACAACTACAAGCCTACCTACTGTGGCTACGCAGGGTAAAAGCTACTCTGACCATACACATCTTTACACATAAATTCTCCTGTTTAATTATTTATATTGTTTGTTATATGTTTAAAAGGTTTCTTTGAATTCTCTGTCTTTCAGGAAAGGTTACGACGAGGTTTACCTATTCACACACACAACCAAGATCCCGTTTCTAAGAACGCCGGCGTCGTCTAGCTTGTATGTGCATGTTTCAAGTGTAGCAGTTATATGTGCACCTTCTTACATATGATTCCTATTGTCAAACTCTGAAAATGTAAGAAGCCAATTGTTTGGTTCACCTACATATAACTGAACATTATTCCCCTTTTAGGTTGCTTGAAAACATTGTGTTTGGTTCGTCGTCTTTCTGGAAATAATATTTGGAATAAAATAAAAAGGGTAAGTCATTTCATGGTATATTCAACTGATGGAAGCAATTATATTCAACTCTTTTGGTATCTCAGCCAGGAAGCTTCTTAAGGTGGTCTTAAAACCGTTTAGTTTCGCCTTTAATTACTATCAGCCCCAATAATAATCCTTCCTCGTTGCTGCAAGTAATCAAAGTAATCATACTTTCGTCATTTTATCTTTCCTCTCGTTATCTTTAGTTGTAGTTGTCTTACGAACAATTTGTGCACATCCCAGAATAAGGGTTGTTTGAGGGCTATAGTAGGACTTAACCTACAAATAAAATAACAAGCAAATGACACTACTACCAATAACAAGCAAATCAAGAATTCAATGGCCATGAACTCCAAGATATTACCTATCAACAACTCTTACTTTTACCAATCTCACGATGAGATCCCAAGCTTCTCTATGCTCATCTGCTACTACTGTAGGACACTGGAGGTCCTTCAACATTTCATACTGAGTAGCGCCTACCTTAGGATGATCGTTGAAAACAACGAAGTGTATGAGACAACCTAAGTTGTAGTAGTCTACTTGATAACTCTTTTTCTTTTGTTGAAACTGTTCCGGAGCTTGCCAAAGAGCATTCTATGGGAGACCTTATGCAGGGTAGAATTCCATCACAGAGAGCTACCTCCAGAATTTGGTTACTTCTATTCACTTGCATCTAATTTGACTGATTAGGATTAGGTGGAACCTGTCAATGTGGTGTCTATCTATTATTCTATGGAGATAGTTATCTATTCATTTGTTGAGATAGTTGGTCTATCTATTCTTCTAGATAATTGTCTATTCACATTGTTTATCTGATATTAAACAAATAATATTCTAACTATCTAGTAGAGATATAGTTTGATTTAGGGTGATTTGATTTTTATGGCTGATTCGACGGTAAGGACTTGAATCTCTTTGTTCAGTGGAATTTTTCATCTAAATATTCAGAAAAGCATGCACAAGCTATTATCTTCCTTTTTTCTTCGTTCAGTGGATTTTTTTCATATAAATATTTCGGATAAGCGTGTACAAGTCGCCTGAGATAATTATCGAGAAATTGAGAATCGAAACCGGAAGCGAAATTGAAGATGGGTGTGGTGAATAGATCAAGGCGCTGATTCAACGGTAAGGACTTGAATCTCTTTGTTCAATGAATTTTTTATGTACAAGCTATTCGATCTGAATCTCTTCCAGGCCAAGGAAAAAGTGACTTTGCCCAAAGCTTTGGCCAAGGATTGATTCTTCAGAACTTGTGACTTTGCCCAAAGCTTTTGCAAAGATTGATCCTTCAGATCTTGCGCGTTCCCTGGGCGATTTGGTACGTGGTTGAATCCCTTTGCGGAATTCTTATCTAATTACCAATCAGTATTCAATTATTATTAATTTTGTTTGTTGAATAGGTTCCTTCATCTGTGGAAGAAGTTATCTCCAAATTAGTAGTTTACTTTGGGAGAGCACTCTCCGGAGTAACTGTGGAATATAAATATCCATGGTCCGAGATGAGCAGTCTGATTCAGCTCATCGATGTGAGCTTGAGCTTGAGCTTGAGCTTGATTTCTTCCTTTTCTTTTGTGACAATTTTCGAATCATCATCATTTGTTAAAGCTGACTATCATCTCCTCTCTTTTTGTATATAAAACAGTTTCCGTTTCGTCATATTCCTGAACCAGTCTACGAAACAGCAGCCGATTGGATCGACAGAGTTGAAGATAAGACACTCTGTAACTTTGTAATCTGGTCGTTTGAATGGACTCTCGATCGTTTGGCAGGAATATCTAAACCTACTGAGCCCAACTCTGAAGTAATTTTGGAAAACCTTTCTCACCTTTACCTTATCTAATTTGTTTTGACTAACTCCATTATCTTCTTCTTCTACTAGCTTGGAGTATTTGCTGCATTATCAATGATTTTGCGGACCAGACCTCTTGTATTGTGTCCTATATTGCCCCGTCTGAGGCCGCCGAAATATCAGTTAGAGGACTCACCGGAAATGATTCCGTTTACAGTGTGGATCACGGCTCAGGTTCGTCTGCGAGATATGTTTCTTGAGTGTCTTTGTTTTGCCTTTTATTGTGTATTATTCTCAAAGTTATTCATTGACAGGTCGCCCAAGTTGATTATTGTTCAGGCTTGGAATCATGGGCGAGTAACTTGTTACCGCTAGTTCGTGACAAGTTCCAATG
This sequence comes from Noccaea bulbosa, assembly GCA_900406535.1. NCBI lineage: Eukaryota > Viridiplantae > Streptophyta > Magnoliopsida > Brassicales > Brassicaceae > Noccaea > Noccaea bulbosa. The sequence continues at coordinate 16,906 of OVBJ01001839.1, forward strand.
CAACCCTCGGTCAATGGATCTCATCGTACAGTTGATTGAGAAGTGAGTCTGGGATTTATCCATCTGCTTTGCTGTATATATATCTATATATATATATATCTATATACATACAATCATCCGATGTCTTGGTTTATGCAATATTCTTTTCAGTGTTTTGTCGCATCGAGTGGCTCGGGACATACTTTTACCAAATGCTGCTAATAACGGGGTATCGCGACTGTTTCCAGTTTCTTCATTTGAGATCTTGCTACCGCTTACATTCCCTGCTTCATTCGAGAGAGGAAATGTAAGTTTTTAAAATTTCATAAGACAAAACCTTCTATAAATATATGTATGATTCTGGATCACAAGCAAGCAAGCTTGGTCTCTGTCTCTGTCTGTATGCACACAGGTTACAAAGCGGTTTGAGGCAGTTTATCCCTTGTTGAAGGAAGTGGCTCTTGCCGATGCACCAGGAATCGAGGAAATGGAAGAAGTCACTCAGCATATATTCGCTTTTTCTTTTAAATTTGCTGGGGGAAGGTATTTAATCTTGAGTTTTCTTCCTGCTTCCCTCCAAATAGACTTGTTATAAGGTGTTAACCCTTGTTGTTACAGGAAATCCTGTCTTAGCCATGGAAGCTACAGCAATCGCTGTTTGGTGTCTGACCAAGAACGTTGATTGCTGCAATCACTGGGACAGAGTCTATATGGATAATCTGGAAGCTAGCGTTGCTCTTCTTAAAAACCTTGTAGACGAATGGAAGGATCATTCCCTCAAACTGTCATCATCACCCAGAGATACTCGCATTCTCAATCTTACTATGCAGAGCTTTGTGCTAAACGTAAAAGCTCTTTAGTACGTTGGTATTTTTTTTTTTAATTTCATATCTGACCTAACCTGTGATATGTTTTTTATAGAACGAAAGAGGCCTCGCTGGAGGAGGAGCCAGTGCTTCTCTTTACAAAGAAGCTAACAAGTACAGCAAAGAGATTTCAAGGAGACTATCCCGTGGAAATGGCTTCCTCAAAGGCTGTGGAGCCATTACTGCTGCTGTGATTCTAGTTGCTGCTGCTGCTCCAATGTTTTTATCTTCAAACCTGCTGGGCTCATAGGTCAATCCGAGTTGTGTCGAAATAAATAAACACGTCACTCAAGTATAATGGTTACATATTAGAAGAATAAAAAGTGGTGGAATTCAATATTCCTCTGGTTTCTACAATTTGAGTTAAAAATGGTGGAGAAGTGTTTCAACTCATATACTTCAACTACACTAAAAGAAAAAGAAAATGCATTAATTATATATTCACAGTTTCACACCTATATACTAGATGAAAACCAACTTAAAAAACAAAAAAAAATATTTCGATTTAGGCAATTTAGTTGGAAAAATAAAATATGGTCATTTTAGCTATAAGAAATTGATTATACTAGAGGTCTTGTAGTTGTAGAGCTATGGCTCTGTGCCTCTGTCCTACTCAAAATGTTAAAGTACAAGACCTTACTTTCCGATCCATGAACCAATTCCAAGTCAGCTAATATAACAACTGGTGAAATCCATTGAACCAAGAGAAGAGGAGGGAAACAATATAAATCGATTAATACCAACTCAACGGAAATGTGATCATGCTGAAGAATAGAGATGGAGCTAGTGATAAAAGATTTGCAATATATATCAAAATCAAACTGTTATATATACATATCGGAATATAAAACATAAATGTTATGGTAATAACATATTGTAATCGGTAGATTTATATGCACAGAAATGTCCTTCAGATCGCTATTAGCTCTGATATCGAGACAGGGAGATGTGTGATAAAATATACAGAAATGTCCTTCTTTTTTTTGGTTGGGTTATATAAATTATTATATTTTCATATTCAATTCTATTTTACACCTTCTTCGAAACTTCTCACGCAAAAGCCGTACCATCTTACCAGTTTCTTATACATAATATATAAAGAAACTGTATGTAGACATATCTATATATCATAGGAACTCAAGATATTATTTTTTAATATATATTTTAAGTAATCATAGATTTTGTTAGATAACATATGTGATGGTAAAGGTCACCTCTTTGTTCAGTTGTTGGGAAGGTACGGAGGGAGTACTGTGCCAGTGAATCCGCCTGGTATGGGCTACCGCGTGCTTAACCAAGATGTTGTTCTTGTAAGTTTCGAGAAATAAAATAATACAACTATTCGTGAACATTTTTGCACAGTACTGTTGACAAAAACAAAAACATTTGCCATAAACAGTTTTTTTTATAGACTACAAGTATGTGGTAGTCTGATTAGATCCATCCAAAATTAGTTACAAAACAAGCACACACACACAGAGAAATCCATAAAGAATTATATATAAATATAAAGTGGTAACTAAATAAAAGTTACATCGCCAAAAGTACCGCATACTGAAAATGGAAGAAGCCTCGACATGCTTTATTTTCTTCATGCAAAAGAAGAAAAATAATATGTTTTGCTGGAAAGCTGAAAAAAATCGCCTACATTTGACCTTTTAATGGTTTGCTTAGGACCAAAGTGTGAAATGTCTAAGGGAAGACAAGTCTCATAAGCCCTTAAGGCTTTGTGAGAAAGTCAAGGCTGTCCCCAAAAAGAACATGCCATCTCTCAACTCTTCGATCATGTGCTCTTGCGTGTCTTAAAAGTCATATACGGTTTGTTTTGGCTTTTGCCAAAATACACATGCTTCTTTTGAAATCATCATCTTGCTTTAGTATCTATCTAGACATGCACCTCCATATTTTCACATGCATGCACGTTTGTGGTATCGATCATCTACCACAATTCTTTTTAGGATCTAGAGTCTTGTAAACCAGAAAATCTAAACTAATTTTAAAATAGGCAGTTACTATCGAAATAAGCATTGATATATTAGCTTGCGGTCGTATTTTTATGATTTGGATTTTTCAAACCCGATCTTATAACCGATCGATCAAAAGCAAACCAAACAAAAAATTACCCCCAAGATTTGTAGCGATATTCACCTTTAGCGTGTGAAACTCTTATGTCATTTTCGATCGATGCATTCTTCATAATCAAAATCGAAAGTTTACAAGTTTTTCTCTCCTCTTAATGTACAAAAAATGAGAACAGCGAAAAAAAAAAATTGAGAATAAATTTTAGATAATCAGGTACAACCATGGAATATCGTAAATGCCCTTAATTAACACTCTTAATTCTTAAATCCATGTCGACGAGTGTGACATGATTTCGGATATTCACAGCATTAGTAAAGATAAGGTTCCACAACTCAAGACTATCGTGAAACAATTATTAATCCACCAACGACATGAAACTACTGATCGGCTATAATCCTCTGATTTGTATAAATGTTTTATAAAATGCGATAGAGAGAATTTAAATTATAATCCGACGTTATAATGATCTGGTTGTTAAGTTTTAAAGATAGGCAAATCTAGTTGTGTGGTTTAGCTAGATTCGACGTGGAGATCTCCTCAAAGTTCACAAACTGGACTTCGTGCTATGTTTTAAAAAGAACAAAGGGGGAAAGATAACTTAAAAGTAATGTTAGCTAGCTTAAGTATGATTTGTATTGACTGAATCTATATGAAAAGTAGAAACACATGATTCCTTCAATCTCTACTCTCAGGTATTAGTTTGCCTTTTTGTTTTTGTTAACTTGTAATTAAATTGTTTTGTTACGTTGATAGTACTTATTGGCCATTGGTAAGTAAATTCACACCATAGCTGTATAAAGATTTGACCAATATCCCGATTTACAGCTTTTTCTGTGTGTAAAAGAAGTGTTGAGAACGTATGAATAAATATTAACATGCAAATAGATGAAAGATAAATATTGTTGTTAAGCAAAACTAAAACTCAATATAATATGAAGAGGGAGTAAAATAAAAAAGAAATACTAATAAGAATTAGAAAATACGCGGTTTTGTGTAGCAGCAAGACAGGGTGGAACAGCTGTTGTTTGAAGTGATTCACTTCACTTCAGTCTTCACCAATATTGTTCTTCACTATTTGGCTGCGCGTTTCCATTTCCATTAATATTTTATTAATTGTCATTTTTATTATATTTTCTTGTATTAAGTACACATAATTTACATGTTTAAACCTTTGTTTAATAAGGGTTTAGGTTTTATTTCAGTTTATCATTTTTGTTTGCGAGACCTAGCTAACATGTTACTTACTTACTTCACGAAGCTGCCTAACCTTCATATCAGAATCCTATGTATTTTCTTTATTATTTCCTTTTGGTTAATTATTTCTTTATTAATAACTTGATTTATCAATCATTCCTCGGTTTTGGTAAAGAAACAGATTTTAGAATTTAGCCTATAATCAATCTAGTAGATATTTTATAGTAAAGTTCATCATGGTATGCAGAAGTGGCTTGGGAAATGGGATGATGCAGGTTAAACAATCTCCAAACATATGACTTTTTTTAGTACAAAATTAGCATTATTCTGCATGGCTTTTTACCACCAATTGACCAAAAGCATAATGTAAATTAACTCGTTTAACGTTAACAAAGAAAACTGAGCAGGTTTGAAAAGAGTCACTTTCTTCGAAAGATCGTAGGATTTGACACATTCAAACGCAGCTGTAGTTTGCATTTCCGGAAAGTGATAGCAATTAAAAAAGCCTCAAATCTCAATTTATTAGTACTAGTAAAAGTAAATTAAGTAATCTTCAATTTCCTCATCAAGTGGATTCCGTACAGCTAGCTGTACATTCGTCTTTTCTTTTGTCCAATAATGTTTTTTTTTTTTTTTTTTTAATTTTTTGTGAATAAATACTTTATTCTTTATTACTTTAAAGCTTTTCTTTGGTCGGCTCAAGCTTATTCAATTNCAAGTTAAGACCAATATTTAGTAAATTAACCGGTGAATACATGCACCCTTACTGATATCAAAAAAAAAAATCAAAATCACCCTTACTAGATACTTCGTACCTTTTTCATCTAAAACCCAACAAAATTCAAAAACTCGAATCCTTATATTAAATTGGATAATGTTGATATCCATATTATACATAAGAAACAAAATCTGAAATATCCATTTGTGATTATGCGGGTGAAAAAATAGTAATAAAAAACACCTGTCATGCACCAAAAATGTCACATTCATACACAAAAATAATAGTATTTGATTTGACCGATTTTTAACTTAAATAAGAAATCATTGTTGTCTCCTTCTCTCAGTTCCCACAAATCACTCCATTGCTATATATAATCTCATCTACTCAACATTATTTCCCATCCAAAACACTTTTCTTACATCAACATTTGTATCAAACACTCCAAACACAAAATTATCATACAATGGTGAAACAAGAACCGAAGATCCAAGTTACAACCTCCTCATTGTCACTGTCTCAATCTTCTTCTTCTTGTTCCTCGCTGACATTGCATCATCAATCTTGTAAGAACAAGATAAAGAAATACAAAGGAGTGAGAATGAGAAGCTGGGGATCATGGGTTTCTGAGATTAGGGCACCGAATCAAAAGACAAGAATCTGGTTAGGCTCTTACTCAACCGCAGAAGCAGCAGCTAGGGCTTACGACGCTGCTCTCTTGTGTCTTAAAGGCCCTAAAGCCAATCTCAACTTCCCACACATCGCTACTACTTCTCCATTTCTTATTGACATCGATGAAAAGACCCTTTTGTCCCCCAAATCCATCCAAAAGGTTGCCGCTCAAGCCGCTAACTCCATCTCTTCTGACTTTTCCTCCTCCAGTGATGATGATGGTGATGGTCTTCATCTCCATCCATCTCCATCTTCTTCACCTACGTCTTCACCGCCAGATGATCATCATAGTGATGATGATTTGGTATCATTAATGGGATCATTTGTAGACGAACATGTGTCATTGATGGATCCATCATGGTCTGATCATAATGAGATGTTCTTCATCAACGAAGCTTCGTTTGATTATTCTCCACAATTTATTAGCTCGAAGACAACGATGGATGACTTCTACGACGATGCTGATATTCAGCTATGGAGCTTCAGTTGATCGAACGGTCCATATTATACTACGAAACACTTTCAGCTCACATTATTTCATTTAATTTATTCTTCTTCTTTTTTTGTATCAATTATCATTCGTCGTTGTTTCTTCAAGATATATGTTTGTTGCTCGGAGCGAATTAACGACAGATGTGTAATTATATATATTGAATATATACACACACTGATTTAAGAAGATCACATGAACAAGAGGCCTTCTTTGTCACTTCTTGACTTTTTCAGTTCTTTTTCGGTTTATTTTATTACACTTATAATTAGTGATTAAGTACTAGTACTTTAGTATTTTATTTATCATGTCAGTCCCAACCATATCGTGTGTAAAACAAAGAATTGAGATGACGTGAACTGATTCTATGTAATGTATTAACTAAAAACAAGTACCCTTTTATTTTATAAGTGGTAAACCTGATGTATTGCGTTTTTGGCGCAATCTAACCTTTGTCCCGACGTATTTTA
>OVBJ01001840.1:0-23371 GCA_900406535.1 Noccaea bulbosa
TCTATAATTTGTATTCAGTATTCTCAAATCCGTTTTTGCGGCTCCTACACCCACAAAGCAGAAACTGGTAGATGCGACTTTGAGGAACAGGTAGTGTTCTCTTCTTACAATGGCCTGTCTATAGAGAATTGAAATTAATTCATAGGTTATTAGATCTCATACAGAAATGAATCATATGTGTCTTGATCTCATAAAGTTTTCTTTGGTATTAATGTTTTCTTTTCTATCTTTTGGATATGATGATAAAAATATCGTAAGATGTTGATCGCATCTTTGCCAGTGAAACAATCGATGGTTCTTGTCTTCTTGATGGTTGCAGCCAGGATCAGATCAGAAAGCTTGTTGAGGTTTTGCGGGGAGATTGAGAGATTCAGGTTAGGGGGCCCTGAGCAGCTGAGGGAACATAAGATCTGTTTATGGCTCATGTTCTTAGTTTTTTTTGTGGCCAGAGATTTTTGACCAAGATCAAAGTTTTGTACAACATATTTTGTAATGTTGAATTGTGAATCAAATTTTGTATTTTCACTCACTTACTCAATTCTTAATGTTATTTTGAGATTAGTGATTATATTTTCAAACAACATATCTTAGACATTTAACCAAATCAAAGTAGAAAAGTTTGACAAAAATCAAATAAAACTCTAGCATTTTGATGCATTTTACCTAGTTAGAGAAGTATACTTCACCCAAATTCAAGTTTTTTTCATGCATTTTAATGGAGCAATTTCGTAGAAATTGTTAGACTTCACTAGTAGATTTCATGAATAGACTTCTCGTATAGACTTCACATTATTATTTTTTTTTAAAATACAAATTTAAGCTTTCTCATGCCATTTAGTTGGAAACAAATAATTAGACTTTATGAGAAAACTTCATGAATAGACTTCTCGTGTAGAGTTCACTTTTTTTCAAAAAAAACCTAAATTCAAGTTTTTCATGCCAATTTACCTAGCTAAAACGGACAAGTTAGGAAAAAATAATTAGACTTTACGAGTAGACTTCATGAGTAGATTTCTCTACAAAGTCTACTTGCAATGGCCTAATGTGCTAATCAAACAAGAAAACCGTTTTCACTTTGTATATAACGAATAAGCATGTCAAACCCACACACAAGCAACTAAACAGACTATTACAATTATTTGTTCAAGAAAATCTTAAAAATTCATTATACAGTCTCCAAAAATGCGTTTTTTAAAAAAAAATTCAATAGTAGACTTCATTAGGAAGTCTACTTTTGCTGCGTATATCTGAAGTCTAATAGGTTAGTTTTGCGATATCTCAACCAAATATTTTTTTCGTGAAATCTATCCCTGAAGTCTAATGGAAAAAAAAATTAGTTTTTGAATTGACTTTTGCTTGACTTTTGGAGAAGTCTACCTGTGAAGTCTATTTAGGTCATTTAGGCTTCAAAATGAAGTCTAACTCTGTTATGAAGTCTATCAGTGAAGTCTACGACAATAATTAGACTTCAGACGGGTTAGTTTTGCAATTGATTTGAATTTTTTGACTTTGTAAGTAGACTTCACCGCGAAGTCTATTTCGAAAAACGTTGACCAGTAGACTTCAACCGGAAGTCTATCGTCAAATAGACTTTACAGTGAAGTCTATTTGTCTGTAGACTTCAATGTGAAGTCTAAACGGCCTAAATAGACTTCACAGGTAGACTTCCTAAAAAGTCAAGGGAAAGTCAATTCAAAAACTAACCTTTATTCAGTAGACTTCAGGGATAGACTTCACGAAAAATAATTTGGTTGATCAGTTACAAAACTAACTTATTAGACTTCATATTTAAGTTGACAAAGTATACTTCATAATGAAGTCTACGCCGTATTTTTTTGTTTTCAAAGGATTTCGAAGTAGACTTCACAATGAAGTCTACTCTCCAAAATTTTGTGAAAGTCATTTGCAAAACTAAACTGTTAGACTTCATAATGAAGTCTATTTCGCTACAAATATATGAAATTCATTCAGATTGACCGGATTTTTACCTTGCCGTGATCATAAGTGACGTTGATGGCCAAAGCCTTCGATTTAGAGCTTCAGCAAACTTTCCCAACCATTAGAATGATTTCTCACACCGATAATGGCAAGATCTAATAACATAAACTTTGAAAAGATGAAAATGTGAGTTTTTGGGATGAAAATGGAGAAGAGATTGAAGAATATAAGTTTATGAGATGATAGAATGAGTTTGTAGATATGTTTGAAGAGGAAATCATGCATTCAAAGCTTGATTTCAGTTGAACTTGGTTGTTGAATGAATTGATGGTGATGACATTTTCGTGAATAAGTGAAGAAGATGAGGTTTCTTTGGACATTTTATTTTCGTAGTAGACTTCACAGATAGACTTCACGGGAAAAAGTAATGGCATTTTCGTTATTACGTAAATATGAGAAGGGTGAAGAGGATAAAAAACATATTTTGTAATGGGGGTTAATTTTGTAATTGACTCCAATTTTTGGTCTATTTTTGAAACTGACCCGTTAAAAAACGGACGAAACACAAAGTATGAGGAACCACTTTTATTTCCCATTCAACCAAATTTATGCAGCACAACAAAAAAAAATGAATAAAAAATAATAAACAGTGATATGAACTGCAAACGTTTCTTATTCCTTCAAAAAATAATTGATCCGTCTATAACAGTACTACTATAATTTGACCGTCAAAAAAAGAGAATCACACGCTATCCACCTCAAATGTGTAGTAGAGTATGGTCAAAAAACGCAAAACATCTTCTCCTATAATTTGTTAATTTTGATGTAGGAACTGGCAAGCCTGGCCTAAAATTACTGGTATAGTGTGTGTTTGGTATTTTCTCTTTTTCTTTTTGGGGGTTAATTTTGACTGTAAGGTTTCGTTTTAGTATTTTAGCACTATTTAGATGTAGCCGAAATACAAATATAATTGCTTTTTTGGTGGTTTGGAGCTTTATCCTTTAAGTTTGTCGTTTCGCAATTTTGAGTTTTGATCTAGGCCTAGCTTTCGCTAATTGTAATGATTTCCGACTGCATTAATACGCTTGATCAATCATGGGAGATCAACTATATCGACTAGCAAATTCCGAGGGTTTTACCATGGTCCTTGTAAGTCCTTACTGTTTTACGTACCTATTATGTATCACTGTATCAGCTTTTACAAACCAGATATAAACAACACCGATAATAACTAAAATCAACAAAAGGGTAAAAGAAGAAAAGTAAGTTGGTTCCGTAGGATAGAAACAACCGTGTAACTTTGTTGTGGATATATAATGCAAAATGAACTTCGTTTCTTAGAAACTGGTGGATCATTTGAAGTTACTCATCACATGCCATACATACACCCAAGGTTGGGTAAGAAAGTGTTTTCCAAGTTTGAGTAAGTAACACTAGCGTGCAAAGCTCTTACTTCCATTTTGCAAAACACTATACAGAAAGTTCTGTGATATTATTGATATTGATGTTTGACATGTTTAACATGGGTGGTTTTGACAGTATGGTAATGATATCACATATTAAGGGTGAGATACCATGATATTTAATGTTTACATGGGGTACATAAAATTTCTGTGAACCCTATTTGTCACTTTGATAAGAATTCACGTTGCTGTAGACCAGGCACGTAGTTTACAGTGGATCATCTAGTATTATTTATTTTTCTCTTATAAGCGTTTACTTAGGAAGACTTTCGAGTGCAATAAAGAAATGGCATTCTAAAGATATAGTTGTTAATTAGCGCGACTTTTCAGAATGTATGTTTAAAAATTTGATGTATGTTTAAAAATTTCTAAGCTTTGATTGGTGACATGTGGTATCAATATTGTTAGTTGTTAATTTTGATGTAGGAACTGGGAAGCCTGGCCTAAAATATAGGTACTATATTTAAGCATTCTAATTATTTACTTGAGATTTGATAGTTGTTAATTAGCGCGACTTTTCATTGTAATTTGTAGTCGTCATAATTAAAGACAAAGATAAAAAAAAAACACAAAGACCAAAAAGCTTATAAATTGGCACCAAGAAATCATTCTTTATTAGTTTATTTACTCCATCAGTTCCTTTTTAATGAATGTTTTGGCAAAATGTATCTGCAATTTTTTGGATGTATCTGGATATAAAACACATCCAGATACATCCAAATAATTGCATATACATTTTGCCAAAACATTAATTAATATAAAACAGAGAGAGTATTTATTATACTAGTTGGGAACTGAAAGCTGTCTTGTTTTGTGTTATGAAGGAACTAAATTTACTAGAGTTGCTGGGAATAGAGATATGTTCATGTTTTTTTTTTTTTTTTTTTTTTTAAAANAAAGAGGGGTAGCTATGTTCATGTTTCCTCGGACAATTGCACGAACATCAATAATGGGATCCCATGTGCTATCATTTATTTCAAAAACTTATACTGGTTCTGTTCCTTCCTTAATACTATTTGATATTTAAATTTTTTTCTTTATTCTATATTGTTTGATGTTTTAGCTTTTTAAAATTACTTTTTAGCAAATTAATGACAAATTTTAAAAACAAAAAGTTAAAAGTATTTGAATACTTGAATACTATTGAGCAGTGTTGAATGAAAAGTAGCTAGTTAGTTTAAGAAACCAATTCATTAATAACTTAACATTAAATATTTTTTAATTTATGTGAAAAACCTACAATATCAAATATTGTGAAATAGAGGGAGTAAAATGTGTTTTTAACTCGATATGTTTGACCAATTAAAAGCAAATATCACTCCCAGTCTCCCTCCTCCCTCTAGTAGAATATCTCCGATCTTGTGTCAAATTTATCCACTTTATTCTATTTTATAATAGAATTTATTCTAATAATATTGCATTTTCTATTACAAAACAGTATTATGTTATTTTTGCTTCTAAATTTGGCATAAGATTCAAAGATTATATATTATGCTATTTTGTAATTGATTTTTTTATAAAATAGTCTTTTAATTTTTTAAAAATTTTAGTTTACCAGTTTAGTTATTTTAATTTATTTAAATATATTAAATTACTAGTAACTCTATTAAAATATAAATAAATTTTATTTAATAGAAAATACAATAACATAACTATAATAAATTTAAAATTTATTTTTAACATACTGAAATTAAAAAAATATAAAACAAATCTAGTACAACAAAGATCAATGATTTAATTGTGGTTGTGAAATTTTTTCAAAAATATATCTTTTGAGATGTCAATTTTCAAAACTACACCTATAGAGTGACTATTTTTTAAACCCGAACTTATAGATTAAAATTAGAAAAATGTAGTTTTGAAAATTACTATACTAGAGGTGTATTTTTGAAAATTTGCACTTTAAAAAGTGTATTTTTTTTAATTTTCTCTTGTAAAATTTGAAAAACATATAATTTTAGCAATTAATAATAAATTGAAAATTAAAAAATGCCATAAACTATTGGAGAAAAATCCAATTCTATTTAATTTTTTTTTGTAAATGAAATATACCATGAAACATTGTGGATGCCGTTAGAAAATGAGAAGGCAATGTCTTCAAACTTTATACCTTGTTTTTGGGGTTTAATGTTACGCTTTGAAATTTTATCTTGGAAGTCGCTTTATGATCGAAATTCGACTCCGTAACCAAATCAATGACCTTATTACTAATAGTCATAGACAATAGTATTGTTTAACATATATTACCACCATTATCCATTAATGATAGTCACGTCTACATGTAACTGTAAGTGACAAAAAATAATAATTACGTCTTACTTCCAACTGGCAATCTAATAGTCATACCCTACGGATATCGTATGATATGCGTTTATAGTTATAAACGTGACCGATGCATCATTGGACATTGCACACATGGAATAAACAATTTGTTTTATTAAAATCTGTAAATGACACAAAATTCAAAAGTAACGTGCTTTCTAGTTTATATCTGTATAACTTGCACGACTTTTGACTCTGTTTAATAATGAAAAATCAGGGTCAATAACTATAAAAAATGCAATTAGATGATTAAATATTCTGTAATTTTTTATATATAAATTTCAATTTTACCCGCTTTATACACTTCTTTAACTCTTTCATATATGAGTCCGGATTTCTTAAGTTTTATTTTTTTTTCTCTTTATTATTAGTGTCCTCTTTCATTGTATTTGCTTTTCATTTTGATCTTTCAAAATTAATGATTAAAAAGTAATAGATTTCTGAAAAGCATAGCTTTTTTTTTAACATTTAACATGTTTTGAATTTAAAAGAAATGGACAATTTTCAAAAAAAAAAAAAAAAGAAATGGGCAATTTTCAAAAAAAANAGAAATGGGCAATTTTCACAAAAAACTGATATGTGATGTTAAAGTAAAAAAGAAAGAAAACAATTTTATATACAACTCAATCACATTCTATATAGAGTAATAACTTTTTAAATATCACGAAAACACATGAATTTGGATGTCATATTCGTTAATATTTACAATTTGAATATACATAAATTTGGATGTCATTTTTATTCATAACTTAATTTCAATCAATATTTTTATTCATAACTCATAATTAACTCACCTAATTTAGTTAACTAAGATGTTATTTATGATAAATGGTTATGTGGACAACATGTTAGGCCCTTTAACCAAAAAAAAAAAGACCAACTTGTTTTTAAATTATCGAAGTTGCCAAGTCTTTTAAAAATGTTTTGCAAAGTCTCTACAGAGACGTTTGATTAAAATAAAAGTCTTTAATTTATGACTGTGACAAAAAAAAAAAAGTATCTGTAAAATATTTAATAAAAAAAGATAAATCAATTACCGAACAACCTGTGTTCAAAATCTCGTTAATCAGTAATCGTTCGGTCAGACACCGATTAGCGATTTTTCAAAAATCGCTAATAAATCGGAGATTAATCGGAATATAAATTTTGTTATATTTTTATATATTTTAATTATTTTATATACAAGATGACATATTAGTATGAAAATTATATATTTTCAACCTAAATTAAATATTTTTTTTAACTTCACATCTAGTACAGAAGACAAAAATAGTCAAAATTTGTTTTTAGAAGATAAATGTCCAAATTAATTTGTTAAAAACGATTAATCACATGTTTTTTGGGTTAAAGTAACTCTAAACAGAATAAGCTTTCATTTTTGGATCGAATTTTACAAATAATTATCAAGAACATCTCCAACCCTCCTCTATAATTGCCTTTAAACTCTATTTTTGAGTAAAATGATCTCCAACCCTACTCTATAATTGACTCAAAAATAAGGAAAATCCACTTTTTCTTTTATATATATAGATGATTTCTATTTCTTCCTCTATTTTTGAGTTGAACTTTTTTTTTACATAATAGTCCTTTAGTTTTTAAATCTTTTTGTTTATAACTTAAACAAATAATAAAAATTATTTATTTTCATATTTATAGCTAAAACTAATAATGGAACATTATTTTACAAAATAACATAATTTATGTGATATAAATTGATTAAAACAAGAAATGTTTAATTCAAATAGTATGTTAATTTATGGAAATTTTTGTAAAGAATAAAATTGTTGGGGTTAATTTGTAAAATTTAGAAAGAAAAAGTATTTTATATTAAAAAGATAATTAGAATAATATTTTTTAGAGTAAAAAATAGAGGAATACATTGGAGAGAAACACTCCTCTATTTTTTAGATCCTCTATAATTGAGTTAGAAATAGAGAAATACATTGGAGATGGTCTTAGTGATCTTGGAAGAAATATATCCATTTAGTACTCCGTTTGTTTCGCTTAAAGTGATTCTTGAAGTAAAAGTATACAATTAAGAAATTCATTTCATAATCTACTTTTTTAAATATTTTCTAATAATAAAATATCACTTAAAAATATAATTCAACCAATAGCAAAAATAATTACAGAATATAAATAGCTGTACAAAAAATGTTTATTACTCAAAAAAATTTCTAATCCCAAAAACATAAATATTGAATTTGAGTTTAAGATTTGATTTGGGAAGGTTCAGTTAATTCGGACGTAATTACTCCAACAATCACAAATTGATTAAAAAGGGAAATATCTATCTATATATAAAGTTGAATGCACTCTCTTCTCACGCTGCGCTTCAGCAAATTAAAGTTCTGAAACATTGATACGTCAACGCATTTAATTTAATTTATTATATATATTTATTTTCTATTTCAATTTTCATAATAATTATCATTCATTACTATAATAGTCTTAACAAGAATATAAAAAATATTTTTTTAAAAAACTGATGTATAGAACTACAAAAATTATTATATAGTAATTTTAGTTTTGTCAGATTATATAATTTACGTTGTCAAAATATTATAAAAAGCACATTGACTTTTTTAAAAATATATTTTGGGATGAAATGAGATGAGATCGGACAGGACGAAACAGAAAAACAGAATGAAAAAAGGAGAATTTTGTCTACTTTTTATTATATTAAGTGATAAGACAGAATGTAAAGTAATATGAAAATGACATCATGATACAGAACATAAATTTCAGCTACCCTTAATTATATTTAGGGACAGGACGAGAAGAAACGAAAAAAAATGATGAGATAGGACAAGACGGAAAGAAACAAAATGAGATAAGATGGTACTGGACGGAACGAGACGGACATGATGGACAGAACGAGATGAAAAAGAACAGAATGAGACGGAATTGGACGGGACATGATGAAAATGGACGGGACGAGACATGACAAAATGAAAAAGAACATAATATGATAGGATGAGATTGGTACGTGACAAGATGAAAAGAAACGGAATGGGACCTGAGCGATGGGATTAGACGAGAATTTTGTTTATCCTAATTATATTTAAGGATGAGACGGGAAGAAACAAAAGGAACATGATGGAATATGACAAAACGGAAAAAAACATAATGGGATAGAATGAAACTGGACGAGATAGGATGGGATGGGACGGGACGAGATAGATAGGACAGAAGGGATGGAAAAGAACGGAGATGATGAAAATGAACGAAATGAGATGAGATGGGACATGACAGACGAGAATTTTGCCTAAGGCTAATTATATTTAGTTAATGTATATAACATTTTGGAAACAATTATATACGACATAAATAATAAACCATAGAAATAAATTAAATTTGACGTGAAATAATAAATTAACACAAGAATATAGATTTCCGCGCGAAATGCCGATCACCCTAATATGTAAATATATATTAATTACTCCTACTAAATATATGTGAGAATTTATTGGAAATTAATGTAATAGAGAGAGATGAAGAGGGAAAGAGAAGAGAGAGAGAGTGAGAGATGTTGAGCAGATGTTGACTTGGCTTTGTGGTGAAGGCAAAAGGACGCGAGAGAAAACACCACCAACTCACCGGAGCCGATAACCTTATCTGTTTCTTCCCCGATCATGACGACGACTTCCGAAGGTATTCTACTCTCTTCCTCCTATCTTCTTCGTTTTCAATTTCGTTTTCTCATGAAATCATAATCTAGCTGTATGTTTATCTGGGTATCTGCACTACTTACTGATTTGTGTGTATTTATTTAAGTTGATCTGTAAATTCGACCAAAATCCGACCAAGCTTCACCACAATCTTGTGTTGTTTGTTAATAATTTCCAAATACTTGCTAAAATCCTGCGTTACTTCATTTAATTTGGAAGTGATTTCAACATACGATTTTTGTGTTACTTTTAGCTGGTTTAGGGAATTGATTTGTTGGAGCATCACTGATTTTAAATCCTACCGTGTGAATTTTAACTAGCACTGTGCATTTAGAAAAACGTTAAAAAATCTCAGACTATCAATTTGATTGATAAATGACTCCATCTATCATCTCAGAACTGGTTGTGGTTTGTGTCTTCTTTACTGCCTTGACCAGAATATTTCTTTTTCTTTCTTGTTATTGCAAAACTACCTTGTCGTTGAGAGATGATGTACAAAACGAACATGAATATTTAGATTAAATTCTCATTCTTTTATTCAGGCATGTAGATTTTCCGATTCAGGGTTTTCCCTTCAAGCTACAAAAGCTCTAATGCAAATTTATTTCACAGGTATGAGTGAGGAACATATGCGTCTAGATAGAAAGTATCACAGATTGAAAATAAACATAGTGGAAGCTCTGAGAAACCATGGCCCTCAGAGAGTTTTGCTGGCTGGTAAAGCTGGAATCGGGAAGACAAGGCTGGCAAAGGATGTAGGCGAGTTTGCAAGCGTGTATAAAAAAGGCAATATCGCCACGAATAACAGCTTTTGCTTCCTGACCCTCTGCTTGCATCTCAACAAGAAGTACGAGGAGGAGGATGAGTGGTCTCTTTATGAGAACATAGCTTCCCAGTTATCTGTGTACTCGGATTTCGAAGAGACTGAAATAGATGACAGAGACGAGGATGAGGAGGAAGAGAAGAAGGCCAAGGACTTGAATGATTTGAAGAAGAACATAATTAAAGAAATCGCCAAGAGGGAAGCTGTTGCGGAAGAAAAGATGCAGGGCTTCCCGGAGAAGGCGGATAAAGGGAAGAAGTTGGTCGAAAAAACACCCGAGTCTGAGGAAAAAGCAAAGCAGTTGGCTGCAGAAAGAGCAAAGGATAGATATCTTCTATTGATTCTTGACGATGAAGGAAGCATGACCAAAGAAGACGTGGTCATGAAAGTTTTGAAGCTTGAAGATTTTCTTGCAAACGAGGTTCTTAAAGATGATCCCACACGTCTAAAAGTTCTTATCACAAGAAGAGAAGAAGACAAGGAGGTTGTAAAGGCTGATGCGGCAGCAGACAAAAAGGGAGATGGGTCATCTTCACATTCCCAGGATGAAGATGACGGGGAAATTGCAGTGGTTCCTGCTGCGGGTGCTGAAAGTTCTCCCACTAATGGTAATGAGTCGCAGGACGATCCGAAGCCTTCTAATGAACTCAACATGTCAAAGGATTTACTTGACATCATCGATAAATCTACACTGGAGGATATATTTTCCACTGTTGCCTCGGAAGAGTGGAAGAACGATAAGGAATGGATAGCTGACATGGTGAAACAGAGCAAGAACTCGCCAGCTGCGGTCTTTGTGCTAGCCAGTTCCTTAAAGCAGATTACTAAGAGCACTTCCAATCAAGGGAAAGAAGAGATAAACAAATTGATGGAAAAGGTTCTCTCGTCTGATCGGTCTCTTTCACCCGATGCAAGTTCTTCTCCTGAGAGAGATATTAATCCAGTCCTGTGTCTTGCATATGAGCTGTTGGGAATCGGTTTCCCGTTGAAGGATGCCATCTTGGATTGTTTCTGGCATAGCTTGGACTTCTTTGAGCACTGTGGCTGTGTTTACTACCGTGACCTGATCACACAGTGGATACTTGAAGGCTACTTTGATCCTGTTAGGTCTGTCGAGAAGGCGTACCAGGACGGTCATTCAATCTTGATGGAGCTTATAAACCGCGGAATGCTCAAGATACAGGAGAACAATGTGGTGGTACCAGAGAGGGCGATGAGAACTTTGATTGATCCTCGACGTCGTGGTCTTTTTGGGAGATCAAAACTTAGGTTCTCTAGAGTCTATCGTGGTGACAAGAAAAAGGGTATAGGGAAAATCACTCAGATAGATGATATGATTAAAACTGTGCAAGCAAAGAAAGGAGACAGCATTTCCACGATCCTGGTTAGTGGAGATCGTCTGCGTCGTGTCACTCCTGGAAAGTACTTCGAGAAGTTGGGTGATCTCGAAGTGCTTGGCCTGTTCGAGCCCACACTGGAACCTTTTGTCCCGGCGTTATTGCAAAGACCGAAAAATGTAGGTCAGAGAGAACTAGAGAAACTCCGGGTTCTTGTGATCAGGGACTGTGATTTGCTGGACAGCATTGAGGAGCTCAAGGCTCTTCGAGGGCTAAATGTTCTTGAGGTTTCTGGTGCCAGCTCCCTGAAGAAAATCTCCGATGATTTCTTCAAGGCGTTGTCTAAACTCCAGAGTCTTCACTTATCCGGGCTTATGATCGAATCCTCCCCTCCCAGCATTTCTGAACTGACGGAACTTCACTGTCTCATCATCAAGAACTGTCCTTTGTTGAAAGATTTGCCAGACATACAGGAACTGAAGAAGCTCGAGGTTGTTGATGTCTCTGGTGCTCATGGACTTCAAACTTGTTTCGACAACACACCAGGACAGAAGAAGAACAAGAGCAAGAACAAAAACTTCTACCATCTTACAAGACTTCAGCTCCTTGACTTCTCAGAGAGCCAAATAGAGAGACTACCAATATTCCAAGACTCTGCGGTAGGCGACAAGCTTCGCTCCGTGACTCGGCTCTTGTTGCGCGACTGTACCAAACTGAGAAGGTTGCCTAGTCTGAAGCCCTTGTCAGGCCTGCAGATTCTTGATCTTTCTGGGACAACGAGCTTAGTGGAAATGCTTGAAGTGTGCTTTGAGGATAAGAAGGAACTCACAACTCTTAATCTCACCGGCACGAATCTTAGCGAGTTGGCTACCACCATCAACGAGCTGACCAATCTCAACAACCTCCTCCTAAAGGATAGCAAGAACCTAGAAGTTATCCCAAATATCTCAGAACTCAGAAACCTCGAGGTCATTGATGTTTCCGGCTGTACCAAGTTGCATACCATTGAGGGATCATTTGAGGGCATGCATTACCTGCGTAAAATAGATCTCACTGACACCAAAGTGATGACCCCACCGGAGTTGCCAACGGACACCAAAATTACTTGTCCAAAGCGTATTACTCTGGCTGATGGAAGTTTTTTTGAAGGTGAGAAATGGAGCGAAATAACGGACAAGATTAAGAGTGCGAGATCTGACAAGGACAGCACCTCTGAGACATCCCAAGAAATCTCAGAAAATGAGCCTGAGGAAACAGGAGAGATTCAGCCGAGTGAAACTCGCGCCAGCGAGAGTACCGAGGAGGGAGATTTCACCAAGGAACGTCTCCTCCAAGTCCCCATTAAGAGGGATATATATAAGAATATACTATCACATTTTGATTCCATAAGTCAGAAGGAAGTCATGAAGATCCATGAAACTGAAGACCTATCTAATGCTGAGTTTGTGTCTTTTGTGGACATTAACTCCACAAGCCTCAAATCCAGCTTTAGCGAGGCCAAATCGGTGAAGATTTTCTCCCTAAAGATGTGCAGGGATATAAAAGAAATTTTCTCTGCAGAGGATGAGAAAAGTTTGGGATCTCTGGAGACTTTGTCATTGTCGATTACAAACCTTCCATTACTGGAGAAGATAAGCTGTGGTGTTAGCTTTCAGAATCTGAAGGAGCTACACGTAGAGTGCTGCCCGAATATCAAAACGCTTTTCCTGGAAGCAGCTCAGATGCCTAGCAGCCTAGAAGTCCTGCATATAAAGTACTGTGAGAAGCTGGCGAAAGTGTTCGAAGAAGGCGAAGTGTCAACTCTCACTACCCTTTGCCTTTATGAGTTGCCTTTGTTATCAGCTGTTGGAGCCAAACTACCTAATCTCGAGACATTCGATAAGAAGATGTGCCCAAAGCTTCTAGTGCTAAAGGAAGATCTCACGGTGAGTGCAACTTTCTACTCTTATCACTTTACACTGAACATATGTTTTAGGACCAAAGACCCCCATCAATGGCCCTCTTGTTCTGATTCTATTAGAATTGGTAGAGAGTACTTTCGTTTATACCTTTTGCTTGTCTAACGTTCTAGTACACTTCAAAACTCATCAGACGAGGAACACTTTTTGAATCCAAATTGTCAAATTCAGTTGCATCATATTTTTTTTTCTGTTTTGCAGGTCAGAGGTGTTTGAGTCGTCTTTTGCACCAAATATTGTCTCTTTTCAGCTTCATCTTAGCATTTTACACTGTGTGTATTTGCAGGGCTGGGTTGAAGTAGATCCCGGTGACGCATCACCACAAAATTGAGGATCACTGAGGTAGATGGAGCAACAATATCTACTTACTCTGCACTAAGCATCTGGATCGTTGCCTCAAATGATTTACCAACTTTTTTTTTTTCTGCGTGTGTTGTGTGTTGAATAATGACCGGCTTTGAAACATCATCCTACCGGCTTTCTTTGTACTGTTTCCTGTTTCTGGTTCTAAGATATATTCTGCAGTAAAATCCCAGGCATTGTGTTCTGTTCTTGTCTGGGTGAACAAGACCTTTGCTTTGATTGTTTATCGTTCTCAAACATTATATTATATAATTGTCCTATTTGAAATATCTGATGATTCTGTGGCAAGCTAATCATTTGAATGTGTATTTATTCAGCATGCCAGAGACAGATACATAATCTCTATAGATGTTACAAATGCTCTTGCTGTTGATAAAAACAGAAGAAACTATGCAACTTATCCTGAGAATATTTGTTGATGTTTATGGCTGTGACCTCCAGACTCCATTACCATCTGTGGGACAGAAGGCGACTTTCGGGCATTTATATTTCTCCAGCAGTTTCATCTGTGGAAACAGTGCCTGCAAATCTTTCCACTCAGCCTTGAATTCATGTAAATACTTCAGACGTAAGATCTGAATGCGGCAGTTGTGTTCTCCAGTTGGTGGTTCGTCACTGATTCTGCTAAGCTTTCCTCCTCTGATGGAGAGCTTTTCAAGATTGCCAAGATTTTTGGGATTTAACCAAATTGGAGGGTTCTTTTTAGGGAAACATTCTAGCTCCAACTTCTTCAGGCTAGAAGGAAGCTTAGAGGTATCTATTTCTGAATCTTCTTGCCATTTTTCCCCCCTTTTCTTGGTTTCGTTTTTCTTTGTCATGAACAGATTTGCTTTACGTTTGGGAGCTGTCTTTTTAGGTCTGGATGTTGATGCCGTTTCATTTTTCTCTTTTTTCAGATCATCTGGCTTCTTCTGGATAGGAGCCTTCGGTTCTTCTGAAAAACTCACTTTTTTCCCTAACTTATTCTTCTTCTCTGACTTCTGAGCCTCTTCTCCCCCATCAAGCTTCTTTAAATCTGCCTTGTTCTTTTCCTCAACTCTTTTTTCTTTGTGGTCACCTGGTTTGCTCTGGATCGTGTCTTTGGATTCTTGTGGTGGACTTGTCTTCTCATCCCCCTCGATAACCTTGTCTGCTTTTGATCTCTCATCTTCTTCTAGATTAGCCTTACCTCCTTTATCTTCTTGTTTGTCATCTCTTTGTTTATCATCTGGCTTGCTCTTGACAACGTCTTTGGATTCTTTTGGTGGACTTGTTTTCTCACCTCCCTCAATAACCTTTTCTGGTTTTGAGCTCTCTGCTTTTATGTCATCTGTCTTTTTTCCTTCTTCTAGTTTAACCTTCTCCTTTTCTCCATCGCCGTTTGCTTCTTGTTTCTCACCTGTATGGTGATCATTTGGCTTGTTTGGGATCGTGTCCTGCGCTTTCTTAACCCCTTCAGCACCATATTCTGATTTGGAGCTCTCTGCTTTTACTTCATCTTGCTTCTTTCCTTCTACTGGACCAGCCTTTCCTTTTTCTCCATCACCTTCCTTCTCCACTTCCCTTTTATCATCTGGCTTGTTTTCGATCTTGTCTGTTGATTCCCCTGAAGGACTCTCCTTGACTTCTTTAACACCATTTTCTGATTTTGATTTCTCCGCGTCTGCCTCATCTTGCTTCTTTCCTTCCTCTATATCAGCCTTCCCTTTGTCTCCATTTCCTTCCTTTTCCACTTTGTTTTGATCGTCCGACTTCTTCTGGTTCATCTCTGTGGACTCTCGAGAAGGACTCTCCTTCTTAACTCCATCAACACCATTTTCTGATTTGGATTTCTCTGCTTCTACCTCATCTTGCTTCTTTCCTTCTTCTAGATCAGCCTTCCCCTTATCTCCATCCCCTTCCACTGTGCCTTTCCCTTTTTGATTGTCTGGCTTGTTCTGGATCGTCTCTGTTGCTTCATCAGATTTTGACTTCTTCTTCTCTCCCTCCACAACCTCATCAGATTTCAAGCTCTTTGCTACTTCCTCGTTGCTCTCCTTTCCTTCTTCAAGACTAGCCTTCTTATTTCTTCCATCACCATCTCCATCTTCTTTCTTCTCCTGGCTTGTCTGTCCCTTCAGAAGAAAGACGAAGGGACCCCTCCTCTCATGCAGTTGCTCATCTTCTCCTTCCTTTAGATCTTCCTGCTTCTCCTCCGTTGGAACAAGACCTCTTTGGTTCTCCTTCTCGTTTGTTACTTCTTTACTGTTTTCCGTTTCCTCACTTTCTTCAACCATTTCTCCTCTTCTGTCTTCGTCCGGGAATCGAGCTCCCCATGCTATTTTCAGACTCTCGAGTCGCTCGAGGCCTTTCAATGACCCCATCAGATTTTCCACCATGAAAAGGAATTTGTTGACGGTTATACTTAGCTTCCTCAGATTCACCAAATGTTTAACTGCACAGTTTCCTTCATCATCGGACTGACTAATCACAAATCCCTTAAGAACTTGTAATCTGGAGAGATCTGCAACTCCCTTAGGCATACGATCTAGCATGTAGCACTCAGACACATCCAAGTAAATCAGATTCTCAAGTGAGCCTATATCATCAGGAAGAACCTCTAGATTGTAGCATGCTCTAAGATCCAAGATGACCAACTTGGGGAGCGCGCAAATAGAATTTTCAAGCTTTTCGATCCTCGAGATCCCTTGAAAACTTGCGAGCCTCAGGTTCTTCAGGGACTTCATGTTCTTAAGAAACTCTGTGCTCTCAACTTCAATGTGACGCTTGGCAGTCCGTTCCCATCTTCCCAGATAAAGCACTCTTAGCGAAACCATCTCTGGAAACCACTTGAATGTGAAATCAGGATACCGTTCCGATGAATTGAAAACCGTCTCCAGAGATTTCGGTTTCATCACAGATGTCTTTGCTTCGTGTTGCAACGAGGAACCTCTTACTAGGCAGACCTTTTCATTAGCTGATCTTTTCATGCGAAGCTTCCCTTTCGGGCTGTAGAGAACAAACAGGTCCATGAGTTTGGCCAAGTAAACAACTGCGGAATGCACACGAGGGTCCATCTTATAACTAGTCGGTCTCAACTTCCTCTCATCCTCGACCGGCTCGAGTAATCCTTGTCTTGAGAACTCATCAAGCATTCTTGTTACGGAGTTTTCAGAATCATCACAGAAGATGAAACCTTCTCCGATCCACCAATACATCAACATTGTCCTT
Source organism: Noccaea bulbosa (assembly GCA_900406535.1). Taxonomy (NCBI): domain Eukaryota; kingdom Viridiplantae; phylum Streptophyta; class Magnoliopsida; order Brassicales; family Brassicaceae; genus Noccaea; species Noccaea bulbosa. Next base: position 17,065 of record OVBJ01001840.1, read on the forward strand.
TTAACCTCTTTGTTCTCTGGGAACACGGCGAATGACAGCAAACACCTTTGCTGAGTGAACTCAAGGCCTTGAAATTTCTCCACAACTTCTTCAAAAGCTAACGAGTGTTTGAAATCTTCGGAAACGTGGAGGCCCGGCAAGAATATGTCGCTCCCTGTCTCGTTGATCCCACCGTTCTCGTCACCGGTTTGAGAATCCGTCATGCTCAACCCACTGGATGATTGTTTGTAAAGCAGTGATGGGATCTCACACTTCAAGTTGAAGATCTTTCTTCTGATTTCCTTGAGGTCGTACGAGCGGGACCTGATCGAATCCGTCTTCTGTAGTATTGCTCTAAGTTTACTTGAAGGAAAATCATGGTTTAACGACGTGATAATACGTGTCTGAAACTGAGTCAGATTCTGAAACGCAGCCTTCATCTGACGAATGTCACTCTGCAGTCTCAGGATCTCGAGCTCTGCATCTGCTTCATCCTCGCCAATGTTTCGCCTGCTTCTTCTGCTGCTTCCGCCTTGACTGCCTCCACTGTCGCTTGCATGGCTTGAAGCCTCGTTCTTCGTTTTACCAATCTTTTTAACTCTTCCTCTGACCCGAACCCACCAAGATTGTTTCTTCTCCTCAGCTGGTGGTGTTTCGCCTGGTGCTTCATTCTTGTCAACAATGGCTTTCTTAGCTAAAGAAGGTGCGTCACTTAACTGAGACTGTAACTCGTCTAGGACGTTGATAATCTTGTCGATGGTACATTCTTGCTTCATGTTCACTGATCAGAATGGCAGTGAAAGTTGAAGCAAACGCCTGCAATTCACTAGAAACAATGCAGATTTGATGTGTATGATGATTCAACTGCGTTTGATGCATAAAAGTGTTCTATGTTACTACTTGATTTCTTCTACAGAACGAAACCATAGGACAAGTCAAGATCTCATCCAAGCATTTTGCACAAAATGGTGAAAGATTTAAACTCGACGAACCTCAACGAACTTTTCCCATGTACTAACCATTATGAACATACTACAAAACTAGTTATGTGCAGGAAAAACAAAATATATAGAGAACAAGCTTTTATCTATACATTTTTCCTATGCAAAATTTGGTTACTCCATAATTTTCCAGGTATGAAGGAGTATAAAGTCTCCAAATAAAAGAAAGCTTTTTTAAAGAAAAAAAAAAGAAGAAATGGCAAAACATTGTACCTTACGAAATCTTTTAGCCTAAAAAAAGGTGTTACTCAGGCGTTGTATCGAACACTTTATGCGCGATCTTCGGTTTCTGAATAAAAAACTCGAAAAAACTTTCCTTTATATAACCATTAGATAACTTCTTCAGAGGCATCGAAGCTGGCTTGATAAGGCTGAAACAAATACAGAGGAAAAGCATCCAATAAAATTGTTCTTTGTTTCCTCATTAGGCGAATAATTGGAAGAAAATAAACTGTGTTTCTGGGGGGAAAAAAGAAAAAAAAAAAAAAAGAAAAAAGAAAAGCAAAGTATCAATATCACCATGTGAAACACATGACCCTTAAGCTCCCACAGATTCATGATTAGACCAAAACTTAATCCATCTTATGGACTTTTAACCCATCTTCTCCTAAATTTAAACCCTCTAGATATCTCTAAAATTCTTCTTAACCTTTTTGAAACCCTAACTTTAATTCGAAACCCTATATATTATTCCTTAGGCCACAAGTTTCAAGCCAAACATACTTTCTTCTATACTCATATATATACAAATTGGATAATTGAGAATAAAGATCGAAACCTAAAATGTAAATTAAAAAAAGGATTGATTCTTTCTCAAACTAAGAAACTATCTCATTTCTTTCTAAAACAACTATCTCATTTTTCTTAGTTTTCAGAGTTTGTAATTGAAGCTTCAGAGTTCAGAGGTTAGGGTTAAAGTATAAGGTGTAGTTTTTAGAAATGTATTGTATTACTTAAAACGGTTTAGAAACCCTAACCAAAAATTACAACGTTTAGAAATATTGTATCAAAAGCCCCTGTTTTGTTTTAGGCCCTTTAACAAAAAAAAAAAAAAAAAAAAAAAANAAAAAAAAAAAAAAAGCCCCTGTTTTGATCAAGAAAAAAATATGCTTGAAAAAAAAATGTTTTGGTTAATTCACATTTGCATTTTGGTGATGAGGTTACATTCTTACAAACGATTATATGGTTCTTTTTCTTTCTCAGTTAATGTTTCTATTAGTAAACTATCTATGGTTTTTTTTTATTTTTTTTTTATTTTTTTATTTATTTAAGATTTTAAACTATATACATCTATGGTGCAATCAGATTCACATTACATGAAGTATAAAATAAATATAAAAATTATTATAGATCATGTTTTATTTGAGTGAAGCAAACACTAAATAAAGCAGCGTACATTACATATATTATTAATCTTGTTAGACGTAATTAAATCTCCGAACATGTCTTTTTATTTTAAAACAAGGGTTCACTACTTCGAACATATGTCGAAGCAAAGTTCTTTGGCGTTCGGATACTCATTGGTTTTCCAACATCGATCCTTGTGATCTTTAGATTTAAAGCAGCACCAACAGTCCTTTTTGAAGAAACTGCAAGATTTTAAAAAACACGGTGGTAGATAGATATCGCTGATCGGTCCGTCTACTATTTCTCTAACATCCATCCTTCCACCTACGCATCGGTTTGATCCACACACAAAAAACTTTCATGATGAAAACATAAAACAAAGAGACATTTGTGTATTGTTATGTATATATATATATGATACGTACACTCGTGCAGACTGAAGAGGGAGAACATTACTATACAGATTCGAGCTATATGTGATGATTTCATGGTTCGGCTGTCTCAAAGATCGTGTATTGATTCTTGTTTTCTTATTGGGTTGTTGTGATTTGTAACACACACAAACTTATTATCTCTGCCTAATATAATAGAGAGATTCACCATTTTACATATTTCTTACAATATACCAATTTCCCTATTTTGCAGATTTTCTTCAACAACCAAATTTTCATCTTCCTTTTTTCAAATTTCCATTTTAAAAACAAAATTTATAAAGAATTTAGTATTAGATCTGACTAACAAAATTAATTTTCCAAATTCAAATGGCAATGACATCATTTTTAAGTTGACTAAAACAAAATTAAATGGCAACGCTTATAAGGTTATAAAAAAAAGGGAAAATTGACAATTTACCCCAAAAAAACCTCTTATTGTCCACTTACACTTCTTCAAAGTGTTGTTGTCCACATACTCATTTTTTTAGTTATTATTTCTCTTTTGCCCCCAAAATTGATTATACAAGATTTTAATTAAAAATTTAATTGTATTTTTTGTTTTTAAAAAAGTAAATAGAAAAACATAATTTTCTCCATCTTCCTCGATTTAGTGTTTTCTTCTTCTCTCCTTCTCTCAAAATTGACGACGGGGGCGAAAATAGAGCACTCTTTTCCGGTGTCTTCTTCCATTCATGAAACCTGCTTCGCCATGTCTTCCTCTGTTCTCCATTATCCTCCTCCTTCGCCGAGTTTCCGGTGGCTTCTCCGCCGTTCACCTCCTCGATTCTTCCATCAAGTTAGGATGATAATTCTCTGATTATTTGTGTTTATGTTTTTTTTTTTTTTTTTAATTTAGATCTTTTCAATTCGTCCCAATATTTTAGGGTTTGCAATTTTAAGGTATGATGTACAAACGATGCGTTCCTGCTACATTTTGTTTGATTTGAGAAGTTTCTTAGTTTGATAGGCTATAGTTTTGCAGATCTGTGTGCCAAAGCTCCCAGGTAAAGTTATTATTTGGGAATCCATATTTAAAACCAGTGTGTGTTGGTCTTACATGCTTATGTGACTGCTAAAGTTCTGTCTCTTAATAGGTTGGGTGAATCGGTTTGTCCATGCTGGTGATACAGCCTTGGAAGTGACAGGAAGCACATCAATGCGGGTGGGTTCTCTTTTCTCTCGTTTTGCTTATTATTTGCAACCTAAATGCACAATTATGAGTGTTATAAAATTTTGTAAACTGGGATACTGCAGATAAAAACAAGCCAAAACAGAGCTGGTATCAGCTAGTAAAGTGGCTTATCTCTTCCTTTCGAATGTTATCTCAAACATAACAAGTGGCTCCAATGGCTCCCCACATTTCCCTGGAACCCTCAACAATTCATAGAATGGGAACTAAAGATTGCAAGGTAGTTGGTTCAAAGGGATCCTTAACACTGCAAAATCTTCCACAAGCAGGGAGATAGGGAATACTTAACACTGCAAAATCTTCCACAAGCAGGGAGATAGGGAACAAAGATGAAGATAAAAAAAACCAAGCCATGACTCTGTACCGATCCACTAAAATGCATTTGGTTAACTATGTATATTCAGCGGTTTGAAAGTTACATGATTTGTATCATCTGTATCCATTACTTTGTAGCATCATTGGAAACTCATCTTTATTTATTTCAATAGAACATGTGAATTTGTTAAGAAGATTCACCTCAATGTTATTGGAAGTCTCAACATATTCATATGGATTTAAGGATTTTCAAAGAAATACAAAAATTTATTGTATAATAGAAATGAGAAGATTCAAAGGGTACATTGCATACAGCTCAGAACACACTTTGCAGTGTTACAAATTAAGAAAGCAGCAAAAGATAACATATGTTCAAATATCAATAGAAAAACAACAACGATTTTTCACACCAAAGAGAGCTATTCTAACAAAAAAAATTTTAGCAACCGAATTTGGGACCATGGCATTTGTTATCTTTGGAACATCCCATTGAAGACAAAAGGGTTCTATTAGTGTTTTCATATATGCATAGTGACGAAATAAGATATGCACATATTAATTTAGAAGAAGAAAAAGAGAGTTAGGGTATAGAAAGAGGAAGATGAGGAAGAAGAACATGGAGAGAGGCGTCCAGAGGTTTATTTTCGGAGGTAGAGAAAAAAAAAGAAAAAAAAGATTTGAAAAATATTCAGTTGCAATATTTTCTGGATTCTCGTAGAAGATGAATTCTACGAATGGTAGATGTGAGTTAGTTTGGTAGAACATGTACTGAAAATATGCATTCTACGAAATTGTAGCAAACATGTTTTTCGTAGAACACAATATCTGCAAATGATAGAATATGATGTAATACGTAGAACACATACTCTACGACCAGTAGATGTCAGTATTTACCGTAGAACTTGAAATCTACAATTAGCAGAAGATACTGTATTCGGTAGAATACATTTGGAGCAAATTCTACAAAACGATAGAAGTATAAACAACTTGTAGATTTCATCTTCTATGCTCGCTAGACGTCTATGTAAATGGTAGAACACATATTCTAATTTGACAATCGAAGTTCGTAGACGCAAACTTCAATTAATTTTATAAATATGAAAAAAAAATCAAAAAAATTTCAAACATTCTATACAGTTTTAACATCTTTTTAGGAATTTTAGAATTTTTGTTCACTTTCAAAAGAAGTTTGTATGAGTTATTAACTATATTGAAGGGCATTGTTGGCACAAAATAGCAAAAGTCAAAAAAGGGGTAAAGGGACAAGAAGAGGTTTTTTTGGGATAAATTGCCAATTTTCCCTAAAAAAAATGAAATCAGAATTATTGAATAATATATACCTTAATCACTTATTCATTCACTTTCTAAACCTTAGGGGGGTTGTATTGAAAAAATGTTTTAGAGTGATTTAAGATGATTTATATTAAAATGACAAATCCAGTGTTATTCAAACTTGAATTCTAAAAACCCTTTTAAAATCCAGTGTCATTGAATTTGTAATTTTAAAATCCACTTTCAAATCCACTGTTATTGGAAATATTTTTAAAAGGGATTTTAAAAGAAAGATTTGATTTTAGAGTGATTTGGAGAGATTTTCTTGTTAAAAATAGAAGATTTCAAATCACATGGTTTTAGGTGGGATTTTAGAATACTTTAACTAAAATCACTTAAAATTCTATGATTGATACCAAATTATTTAAAAACTCTCTAAAAATTAAACCTAGAGGGCATATTTTCAAATATACACTACTACGGTGCAAATTTTCACCCATACACATTTTTTAAGTGTCAAAAGACAGAAACAACCTCAGTCTAGCCTTCATCTCGATTCCGTGTTCTCTCCTTCTCCGAGCACGATTCCCAATCATTTCTAATCAAACGTTATCTCCGACGATACTTCACTTATCCGACGTTGATTTCCGCCGATCTTCTTTTCTCCTCCATCAGAAATCTTCTCTGATTGATTCCCAAAATCAGTCGTCCTCTCAGTTTATTGAAGATGCAGCTACGTTGACGCATATGGTGAATCAGTCAGGAAGTGC
>OVBJ01001841.1:9982-23370 GCA_900406535.1 Noccaea bulbosa
TTGCCTATAAACCAAAATATTACTCTCTGCCATCACGATACTGAACCCATGCATGAAGTGAATGTTCGTGGGGTTACTGATACTGCAGCTATTATGGAAACCTCTAGCGGGGATGGTTCTCAGAATGACTTTGGGTCAGAAGCAAAGAAACAAAGAGTTGAAGATGATTCTTTTGATGGAACTGTCGCAAACGGTTCTTTAAATGACAGTGAAATTAAATCTGATGATGCAATGGCAACAGATAATACAGTTTTAAGCGACTACGAAGGTGCAACAGCACTGCCTGCTAATTCTTCATTGGCTGAACGTGCTATTGAGCCTGCTCTTGTCATGTTTGAGGTAATGATTAAGAATTCTCTCAAATTTGGGTGTGGCAGTGGATTCTTTTAATATTCTGAGAAGATGGGGTTGTCACTGAAATAGTGTGCAAAATTGAATTCAAGGTTCAGATTTCGTACTCACCAAAGCTGCGAAGTATAACATGTTAGATTTGGTAGCTGTCTGAAAATTAATAATATGTGGATGCTTATAAGAAAACCATAGAAGTATGGTCTTGTGAACGGGATTACTGTCTTTGCTAAACATGTTTCTGGTATTTGTGATTTTGATTATAGTTTCTATTGTGATTAAAGGCAACCTGCATATGCTGAAACCAAGTTCACTTAACTAAGTTCTCTTATACAGGTTCATGTACCACCATCGTGCAGTCTTGATGGTGTACATTCACAACATTTCTTTGGGACTGGCATCATTATCTATCATTCTTCAAGCATGGGACTTGCTGTGGTCGACAAAAACACTGTTGCAATTTCTTCATCTGATGTTATGTTATCCTTTGCTGCTTTTCCAGTCGAGATTCCTGGAGAGGTTAGATTTCCCTGAGAAGCTTATAGTGTATGGAAGGAAGCTTTAGTATTGATCTTTCTTTACTGAAATGCAGGTGGTATTTCTTCATCCTGTTCACAACTATGCTCTTATTGCGTATAATCCGTCAGCATTGGGTCCTGCCAGTGCTTCAGTCATTCGTGCAGCTGAGCTACTACCTGGTATGTCAGTACAAATCTGTACCAAAGCACCTTTGGTATTATAATCTTGTCAAATGAACGAGTTCGTGTTGCAATGTCTTGTCTGAACAGAGCCTGCACTGCAACGTGGAGAGTCAGTTTATCTTGTCGGATTGAGTAGGAACCTTCAAGCCACATCAAGAAAATCTGTTGTAACCAATCCATGTGCAGCATTAAACATTGGATCTGCTGATTCTCCCCGCTACAGAGCTACTAATATGGAAGTAATCGAGCTTGATACTGGTAAGTAATTCAGAGCATTAGACATTAAATAGGTACTTATGGACCTGTTGAAAATCTCACATTGTTTTTTTCTTGTTTCTCGGCAGATTTTGGTAGCTCATTTTCAGGGGCGCTGACTGATGAGCAGGGGAGGATTCGGGCCATTTGGGGAAGCTTTTCGACTCAGGTTCATCTTCCCACTTTGCAGTTTACATAACTTTTGTGTTTTTCCTCCTAACATGCTATACTCTCTTGTGGACTGATCACAGGTTAAATATAGTTCCACTTCGTCAGAAGACCATCAGTTTGTCAGAGGTATCCCCGTATATGCGATCAGTCAAGTCCTTGAAAAAATCATAATCGGTGGAAGTGGACCAGCTCTTCTCATAAATGGTGTCAAAAGGCCAATGCCACTTGTTAGGATTTTGGAAGTTGAGCTGTATCCTACTTTGCTCTCAAAAGCCCGGAGTTTTGGTCTGAGTGATGAATGGATCCAAGTAAGCCTTTTGTTGTTTATATACTTCTTAATCATATCAATATACACGTCTTTCAGAATCTCTAAACCCTTTATGCATAACCATGACTTTGACGCAGATCCTAGTGAAGAAGGATCCGGTCAGACGACAAGTTCTGCGTGTTAAAGGTTGCCTGGCAGGATCGAAAGCTGAAAATCTTCTGGAACAAGGCGACATGGTTCTGGCAGTCAATCAGATGCCAGTTACATGCTTCAGTGACATTGAAGCCGCTTGCCGAGCATTGGATAAGGGTAGCTACAGCGATGACAATCTCAATCTAACAATCCTTCGACAGGTGACACCATTAACTCCTGTTTCTTGAGACATCTTAATCGTAATTTGTTTCTCCTATTCTTTACTTAAAGGTTTTTTCGACACTAATAGTTTCGGTGAAGATAAAAAGTCCACTAGTTTATTATACTCAAGACACTTGTTTGTTATGCAGGGCCGAGAAATAGAGCTCGTAGTTGGCACTGATAAAAGAGATGGGAATGGAACTACAAGAGTGATAAACTGGTGCGGATGCGTTGTTCAGGATCCTCATCCTGCGGTTCGTGCTCTTGGTTTTCTTCCCGAGGAAGGTCATGGTGTTTATGTGACAAGGTACTATATCAAATTATATGTCTCAGCCGACTAGGATTCGTCGGCTGCTTGGATATTTTCTCTCTGACAAATTTTGTTCTCAGATGGTGTCACGGGAGTCCCGCACACCGATATGGCCTCTACGCACTTCAATGGATAGTGGAAGTTAACGGGAAGAAGACTCCTGATCTAAACGCATTCGCTGATGCTACCAAGGTTTTCTCTCAAACTACGTTGGCACTTTCGAGCCATTCTTTTACTTTGGTTTGAAGTTTTAATCTTTGCGATTCGGTTGAAACAGGAGCTAGAGCACGGGCAGTTTGTGCGTATAAGGACCGTCCATCTGAACGGGAAGCCACGAGTGTTGACTCTGAAACAAGATCTTCATTATTGGCCAACTTGGGAGCTGAGGTTCGACCCAGAGACTGCTCTCTGGCGGAGAAATATTTTGAAAGCCTTAAAGTAAAAAGCCTTTACCTTTAGGTGGTCATTGGTTTACTCTGAAAAGCTCTTACCTTTCTCATATCCTGATCCAACTTTGTTGTATTTCTACTACTCTAAAATCTTCCTCATCTCTCTTATCATTACTATAACAACTGTCACTACAATTTACAGAAAAATTGGAGTAAAAAGGATTGTTAATCCAGTAAAATTGATCAACTCAAGGTTCTCTACCTCATAATTTGTGTTTATATTCTTTAGTCTTACTAATTAATTTTGTAGATTTAGACAGTGGTAAAGCTGGTAAAAGCAGTAATAAAATACGATATGCCAAGTCGAGACAACTGAATTCTGACCAAAAAGAAACGATGAAAACTTTACTGCATGGGTGCCCAATTATGAGTAATAATAATCTACTCTACTTGTTAAAACCCATCATAGTCGTAAACTCCTCATAGCTAACATAACCATCACCATCGACGTCGACAGCTCGAACCATCCCCTCACAGCTCTCGGCCGTACACTTCTCCCCAAGCCGAGTCATCACCACATATAACTCATTTGCCGATATTTTCCCATCACAATCAATGTCATATAATTTAAATGCATCTTTCAACTCCTTTTCCACGTCACCACCACTAGATCGAGCGGTTTGGTCCATGCACGAAGCGAACTCAGCCGCATCGACCTGACCATCACCGTGGGTGTCAAGCTGTATGAACATCTCGACAAGTTTGTCCGTGGGAATGGTCGGGCAGAGAGCACGAATCGCGTCACGAAATTCTTCGCATGCGATCTTTCCGTCTTTGTTCTTGTCGAACTTCTCGAATATATCGTTTATAGACAGATTCGTATTCATATTAATGGTTTTTTTTTTTCTGAAAATTATGTGAAATGTGACACATTTCGTTCTCATATATAGGATTTGAAGTTGTTATGTTTTTTAGGTGTTTTTATTTTTATTTGAATACATTGAACGGGGTTCTAAATATATATGTTAATAATCTTAAATTCGAAGAGAAATATATCTATTTTGATTTCAGGGAAAAGAAACAAATATTTTTTTTCATAAAAAGAAAACTCAGTTATTCTAAAACGGATTTGTTTCATCTTACTGATGGTTCCATGTATCTCTCATAGTCTCATTCGTTTACTCCTTTTGCGTCCTCCTGCATAGTGGCTTTTCAAAAGCGGCATGTCTCGAAATTGCTCTGTTGCCTCCTTTCTCTTGATTTGCAGTAAACTCGGAGCATAAGAGGACACATGTAGCTTCCAGTTTGGGTCTGCAGGTTCTCCGAGTAGATCCAATTTACTAACGTATCCAGACTCTCCAATGATGACAAATTTCTTGCTATATTCGTCATAACCCATGACTACTTTCCTCTCCTCGTCAATGAAGAAACTTCCTACTATATATGGAGCCATCAGGTCTTCTTCATCTTCTATATGTGGAACCATCACATCTTCATCTTGTATATGTGGAACCATCATGTCTTGTATATGTAGAAGCATCATGTCTTCCTCTTGTATATGTGGAGCCATCACGTCTTGTACATGTGGAACCATAATTCCCATATCTATTTTCAAGAACTTGCTCCAAGACACCTCTTGGGCCTCAATCTTAGTCGTAATCCATATCTCAAACTCATATGGATTTCCGTCGTCGTGGGTAAGTAAAACCGCGAGCTTCTCTTCTCTAACACTAGATAGAGTCACATAGTCATCACCGACAGCAATAAACGGCAGAGGCAAGAGAGGCCCAAATTTCTCGCTTGTGAAGTCAAAACATATTATGCCATCAGCCAAGACTTCTATGTCTGAGTTTCTTTCTCTGACACACCAGTAAGTGTTTCCTTTGAGAGAAACGCCACGGGAGATATAAAGCTCGACATCAAGAGTCCTCCACATATCAGAGTCGAAATCGTACATTTCATAACCAAAAAATCGGTTGTTGGGATCCCAAGAGTAGTAGTACAAGAGTTTGAGGCAACGACAAGACTTGCCCTTCTTCTTATCCTCGTATCCGAGAGCGTACCTGAACGAGTGATGAGAAACTATTGGTTCGATCCACCTTGTTTGCCCCAAATACGGATTCCAAGCTAGAAACCTAGAATCATATTTCACGGTGCATAGCAATAAACCCTCGCAGTGAAAGATCTCAGATATCTTATCTTGTTTGTCTAGCAAGCTAAGTTTGTCTTTATGCTCTATAGATGGATCTTCTTTGTCTACGACGATGCTCTTTAGATAAGAACTGTTACCGATCATCGTGACCATTTGAGTCTCCCCTTCCTTCATTGCGGCTGATAATTTACCAAGGTGCAACTTCCTAAAGCTCTCACTTTGGCATAAATCGTTCCACTTTCTGCATGTTAATCTCACAGGTTTCAAGCAGGGAACCCTAGAGAGAATATCCTCTGCTAATTCCTTTGGAAGATTCGACATCGTCGTCGTCATTGCTTCAATCAAAAAACACGTTTTTCGTTTTCCTCTGATTTCTTCAGAGAAAAGTAATTATACGACACAGAAACCCTAAATGAATGTGGGTCAGTCTTGGGCCTTTAATTTTCAAATTTTCTAACAAAAAGGACTACTCGCTTACGACCAATTTTGTTTGGGAAAAAATACGTGACTAAGTGCGATTAAAATTTTTAAATCACATCGACAGTAATAACACAACAGCCGAACCAAAAAACTACAGTATTAAATAGAGGCTGAACTTTTCTCATTCTCAAATAAACCATGGAGCCAAAAGGGATGACTACTTGCAACATATGATTGATGAAAATGATCCTTCAAAGCACTTTGAGCAATGAGAAATGCTCCTCTATTGGCTGCTCGTGACACTACTTCCACTTTCCAATCTGAAAACCTTACCAAGAACTGATTAAGCTCCCAGAAATGAGCTTTGTAGGAAGGCCAAGCCATATAGGCCTTGACATGATTCCCAAAATATCTGCCTCTTCTACTGCAAAAACTACATTATTGATCCTATGGAACAACATACTCTCCAAAGACCACAAACATGCAACACATCTTTGCATCCATGATACTATCAATAGTAGAAGAAAGATCTCCTACTATGAAGCAGAACAACCACTTCATGATTTCTCAAAACCCATGAACAACCAGCCACCTTTCTATTTTTATCCCACACCAGTGCTGTATTACACTTAAGCCACGGAAAAGGCCATCTTTTTCTATCATCTTTCTTTCTAATCTCCTCCCTTTCTCCAACTTCTGATTCCACAACCTGAGATAAAAACCATACATTCACCTCCTCCAAAATTTTCTCAACTGCATGTTCGCTAGCCCTGTATTTTATCCCTGCATAGAGAAACTTATTTCTATTTTTCCACAGTCGCCATAGAACCCAGGGGAAAATACGCCTTATATCAGGAGGAACTCTAATGTTTTTACTTTGACATGGGCTGATTCTTGGTGAAAACCATTTTGAGCTGATGGAAATCCTGAGAGAGCCCAAATTTGGCGAGCTAGAGAACAAGTGAAGAGAACATGGTTAGAAGTTTCACCTTCAAAACCACACAGATTACAGCAATTTTCAATCTTCATTCCACGGGTAATAAGGTTCTCAGCCACCGGAAGAGCATCAGCCAAAACCCTCCACAGAAAAGTTTTAACTTTATATAGGAGCATTTTGAAGAAACCGTATTTTTTCTTTGATCCCATTAAAAGATGGTTGAATTTCAGCTTCATCAGACTTGTTAAACTGACAAGCCAACCAATATGCCGATTCCACAGAGAGATCACCATTTTTATTGGATCTCCAGGACCAGAAATCAGTAGAGTGAACCGCTGGCTTGAGTAACAAAATCCGGTTAATATCTCCTTGGAAAAACTGGTCTTCAAGTTTTGTCTCTTTTTCTCGCATCAATAAGATCAAGATTTATAATCGGATTCTTCATCCATGGACATCTTATGACATTGTCTTCAATCCATGGGTCAGTCCAAACTCTTATGGATTGACCATTACCAACCATTCGCTTAAGCCCTTTCAGCAATAAATCTCTTCCCAAGTTTGTCCGAGGCAATGATTAGAGAGAGTGAGCCTGAATCGCGTCACGAAACTCTTCCCATGAGATTCTTTCATCTTTGTTCTTCTCGAACTTCTCGAATTAATATATCGTTCATAGACAGGTTCGTATTCTCTTGTTTGTTGATTTATTTCTTTTTTCCCCCTGAAAGTTATGTGAAATGCAAAACATGGTGTTCTTATATTATAGGATTTGAAGTTATGTTTTTAGGTAATTTTATTTTAGACGTAACACAATTTACAAATTTAATTGGTTAGTTTTCCATGTGAAAACATTGAACGTGGTATTAAATATGTTAATAAATAATTAAATATAGATATGTGTTTTTATTTCACGGGACAGAAAAGAAAAGAAAAAAAAAAAAAAATCCTTTTCATAAAAAAGAAAAATAAAGTGGAAGCCCTTTAGTTCAATCTTAATGATAGCTCCATATTGTGGATTTGATGTAAAGTGAATTTGTTTCATCTATATTGATAGCTTCCATTGTATCTCAATACCAAATAATTCATACGCGTTCAATTGTTGTTATTGAACAACACAACACAAGTGATGGAAAGCAGATTCATGGACGTACATGCCAAAATAAAGTAAATGAGAAAAGAAATAGATTTCTTTGTTATTCTGTTTTGTAACATTATAAATTGAGCTTTGTGAATCTGAGACTAATCATGCCGTTTACTCCTTTTGCCTCCTCCTGCTTTGATGTTTCCTTTCTCTTGATTTGCAGTAAACTCGGAACATAAGAGCACAAATGTGGCGTACACTTTGGGTCCACAGGTTCTCCGAGGAAATCGAATCCCAGGTATACAGCCTCCCCTATGATGACAAATTCTGTGGGATAGTCATCGTACTCTTCAATAAAAGCCATGGCGACTTTCATCTCCTCGTCAATGAAGAAACTTCCTAGTATAGTTGGAACATTCAGGTCATAGTCAGGTCCTGAATCCACTCTCAAGAACTTGCTCCACGACACCTCTTGGGCCTCAATCTTAGTCGTAATCCATATGTCAAGCTTATCTCGATGTATATCGTTCTGCGCAACCAGAACAGCAAGCTTCTCATCTCTAACACAAGATAGAGTCACACAGTCATCAAGCCTAGCACTAAACGGCAGAGGCAAGAGAGGCCCAAATCTCTCGCTTGTGAAATCAAAACATATTATGCCATCAGCCAAGACTTGTTCGTCAATGTTCCTTTCTGTGGCACACCAATAAGTGTTTCCTTTGAGAGAGACGCCAAGGCCCTGAAACGCTTTACGCCATGTAGGAGTGACAGCAATAGTGGTCCATGAATCAGAGTCGAAGTCGTAGATTTCAAACCTATATAATTTGTTTTCGGGTTGCTTGTAGTAATACTTGTTATCTATAAACCACAAGAGTTTGACGCTACGACACGATTTGCCCTCGTACCCGAGAGCGTAGCTGAACGGTCTGAACCTGTCGTCCCATCCGTGTGGGGGTTGAGGATATCTTGGTTCGATCCACCTTGTCTGCCCTAAATAAGGATTCCAAACTAGAAACCTAGAGTCACTTTCCAAGATGCATAGCAATAAACCCTCGCAGTGAAAGATCTCAGATATCTTATCTTGTTCGTCTAGCAAGCTAAGTTTGCCTTTATGCTCTATATATTGTTCTTCTTTATCTACGACGATGGTCGTTAGATAAGAATTGTAACCGATCACCGCGACCTTCTGAGTCTCACCTTCCTTTGATAATCTACCAATGTGCAACTTCCTAAAGCAATGACTAATGCATAAGTCGTTCCACTTTCTGCAAGTTAATCGCACAGGTTTAATAGATTTCAAAGGAACCCTAGAGAGAATTTCCTCTGCTAATTCCTCTGGAAGATGCGACATCGACGTCGTCGTCATTGCTTCAATAAAAAAAAAACACCTTTTTCTTTTTCCTCTCATTTCTTCAGAGAAAAGGTAATACTCGTCAACTATTGAAAGAACCACACAGAAACCCTAAGTGAATGTGGGCAAGTCGTGGGCCTTACAATCTTTTTGGTTACAAAATGGGCCTTCAAATCTAGTCGGGCTTTTTAATTATAAAATTTATGAATAGAGAATGAAACACTATCAAAATCACCTTAATTAATGTGTTATTAACAAGAATGTCATAGCTTATGTGTCATTATATAGTTCACTCTCAAAATTTTTCACACTTAAGACATTATTTATTATAGTATTTACAAAATATGTCATAAGAATGAATTTGTATTATTTAATCCCTAATATATTAAAAGATCAAATATTTTAAATGTAAGATTTACTTTATGTATTATTAACAAAAATGTCATACTTATGTGTTATCACCAAAATGCTTCTCATGATAATTTACTAGAAATATTACACAATATGCCATTGACATTAATTTTGTTAGAGAATGGTTTATATCAATATTTATACATAATTCAGCATTTAATTATGAAGAGATTATATTCTTTCTATTTCTTAAAAATATATCATATTAATTATGCTTCTTAAATATCACATTTTATTCTCTCATCTTTTAGTTGATTTTTTTTTAAAACAAATAAATTATCACATCATCTATATATTAATAAAATATTTTTTCTACACAAGTTGTAATTTGAATTTTTAAAAACGAATATCAATTAATAAAAGGATGAAAATATTAGTACTTCAAAGTTCCACATTGAAAATAAAGATGTGTGAGTGGTTCACTAGACTATTACAAAAAGAACTAAAATTATTTTTAAAAAAGGGTAAAAAACTAGATTTAATAAGAATCCAAGTTTATAGGTATTTTTGGTTTAATATAAGTTTTTAAAATGAAACTATATAAATAAACCAAATAATATATTAAAAACATTGTGACTTAAAACTGAAAATATTTAGATCAAAATATTAAATTATTTAGATCAAAATATTAAATTATTTGAAACATTTTTTTTTTCAACAGGTTAACAAAAGTTAAATATTTCAAAATTGGATTTTTTTTTTTTACGATGTTATAATATTAGGATTTTGAATTATAATTTGATCAAAATTTTTAAATATTAAAGACGAATGAAAATATATCAAAAGTAAAATAAACTCTTCATTATCATCTTTTTGAGTAATTAATTATTTGATTTAAATCATATTAAGCTTAATATATATAATGATAACATAATTTAATTTGTATTATATTTAATTGTTGAGAGTATGAGAAAAAAATGTATATACTACCATATCAAAATAACCATAAAATTAAAAATTAATTTGAAAATTTTATCATACTAATAACTAAGAGAACCAATAAAATAAAATAAAACTTACACAAATTGATTTTGAAAAGAATCACAAAAATTAGCAAATATTTCACTGCGCGCAAGGCCCATTAAAGACCATATAATCGGGGCTCTCCATGAGAAAAAAAAAAAAAAAACTGATTTTTGATCATGTAAAAAAATGGTTTGAAATCGATTTTCTTCCTCTATGTGGATTGTGAGAAATAATTTTGCCTTTGACATAGGTTTTTAGGTTCATTGGATAGTCCATCCACATTTTTCCATGAGCGAAACTGAATATATCCAGTTATATTCATATATATTGAAAATTGACTTATCCATGTACGTCAATAATCATTTATACACAGACAGTCTATGGGCCACTGTATATATTGACAGCTCTAATTATGCTATAGTTTTTTCAGTAAGTGTGTTAAGGAGATTCCCCTTGGCTTACTTGTGTTCTTTTTTTCGTAGGTTCATTTGAATTTAAAATCTAAAGATGAAATATTCTTGTGTTCCAAGTTTATTAAGGAATGTTTTCTTGTGATGAAAGATGAAATATTTCATAAGGAATAAAAAAACAAAAAGTTAAGTCGAATATGAAATATGAAATATGGGAATAAAAAAACAAAAATCTAAAGATGAAATATTTCATAAGAAATAATGGAGAAGCTAAAAGTCTACGTGTCAGCTCCATAAACTTGAAAGATGAAATATTTCATAAGGAATAAAAAAGCATTCTTAAACATTCCCATCAATAGCCTGGCTCTTGTAGCTCGTTTGGTTTGCGAAGGCACTTTAAGTGAAACGCAAGTCGTGTTCGATGCTCGAGCTAGGCACACAGAGAGAGAGAGAGAGAGAGATTGAGAAGCAATGAATGAGAAAAGAAACATTCCCATCAATATAGTTCATCAATATAGATAGTATTTTTAATTAATTAAAAAACAAAAAAAATTCAAAAATCTGTGGAGCTGACACGTCAGATTTTTAGCTTTTCCTTTAATATATTGTAGAATTTGATTTCCCAGCAATTATAAAAACTAACATAAAATAGAGTAATCTTGTTCGAAGAGAAGAATGAGTAAATGAAAAAACGTACTGAAGGCTCTGTAAACTAAAATTGATCGAGTCTAATCAATAATCATCATCTCGTACGTTTGCCTCCACCAACGTTCATATGCGACAAGTCTCGACATGTTTTCACCATATCGACGCTTCTCCAATTTGCTTTCTTGTTTCCTTTCTCCTTCCGCAGGTTGCTTGATTTTCAGTATATTCGGAACATAAGCGCACAGATGTGGCGTCCAGTTTGGATCTGCAGGTTCTCCGAGGATATCCAATTTTCTAACGTATCCAGCCTCTCCAATGATGACAAATTTTGTTGGTCTTTCTGCATTAAAACCCATGGCGACTTTCTTCTCCTCGTCAATGAAAAAATTTCCTACTATAGATAGAACCGTCACGTATGGTTTATGTGGAGTCATCATGACATTGTCAGGTCCTATATCCACTCTCATGAACTTGCTCCATGAAACATTTTCGGGATCAATCTTAGTCGTAATCCATATGTCAAGCTCATATGGATCTGCTTCGTTGTGCTGAAGTAAAACCGCAAGCTTCTCTTCTCTAACACAAGATAGAGTCACATTGTCATCAGACTCCCAAGCACTAAACGGCAGAGGCAAGAGAGGCCCAAATCTCTCTTTTGTGAAATCAAAACATATTATGCCATCAGCCAAGACTTCCATGTCTGAGTTTCTTTCTGTGGCACACCAATACGTGTTTCCTTTGAGAGAAACGCCAAGGTCCCAAGACGCTATACGCCATGTTGGAGTGACCTCAAGAGTCCTCCACAAATCAGAGTCAAAATCGTATATTTCATACCAAAAAAATTGTTCTCCGGATTCATTGTCGTAATAATCTAAAAACCTCAAGAGTTTGACGCTACGATTGTTCTCCTCGTATCCGAGAGCGTAAGTGAAGGGGCGATCAGAAAATCTTGGTTTGATACACCTTGTCTGCCCTAAATAAGGATTCGAAACTAGAAACCTAGTCTGAAGACCTTCCGAGATGCAAAGCAACAAACCCTCGCAGTGAAAGACTTGAGATATCTTGCTGTTTACGTGACTAAGTTTGCATGTATGATCTGTAGATGGATTTTCTTTGTCAGCGAAGATGCTCATCAAATGAAGATTGTTATTCATCATTACGACCATCTGAGTCTCCCCTTCCTTTGCTGCGCCTGATAATCTACCAAGGTGCAACTTCCTTATTAAGCTCTCACTTTTGCATAAATCGTTCCACTTATCCGATTGTAGGTTTTTCTATATCACAATTTTATGTTTTTGTAATGATTAATGAACATGTCTTGTCTCGTGATAAAGTCAGCTTAGTAGAATCTCCGTTAAAAATAAAAATAAAAATTGTATTCTTGTGTGTATTTGTTGCACTTGCACAAAAAAAGTTTTCTTTGATATATATGACAAAGTAACTGCTTATTAGAATCTAGCTCAATTTATAATAACATCATAATATAATTAATTATTTTACTTCCATTGAAAACCAATATAAACTATAAGCAAAAAACACACTTATGGAGCGCCAAGCCATTTAATCTTTGCATGTAAGTACAAAACATCATAGCTCAAAGACCGTTCTTGGTCAGTAACACCTCAGTTATATATATGCCTTTCATCTTAATTTGATTTTCCAGCAATTAAATAAAGTAACATAAAATAGAGTATAATCTTGTTCGAAGAGGAGAATGACAAAATGAAAAAAAAAACGTACATTAGGCTTTGTTACCTATCACTGATACTCCTGTTTTGCCTTCTCCTGTAGTCTCAACCTGTTGTCATCATATCGACGCTTCTCTAAGTTGCTTTCTTGTCTCTTCTCTTCTCCTCCTGCACGTTCCCTGGTTTGCAGTAAACTCGGAACATAAGAGCACAAATGTGGCGTCCGCTTTGGGTCTACAGGTTCTCCGAGGAGATCCAATTCTCTAGTTAACGTATTTAGCCTCTCCAATGATGACAAATTTTACGGGATGGTCTTCATCAAACCCCATGGCGACTTTCTTCTCCTCGTCAATGAAGAAATTCCCTTGTATATGTGGAACCATCATGACATAGTCAGGTCCCATATCCACTTTCTGCATGTTAATCGCAGAGATCTGATGGATTTCAAAGGAACCCTAGAGAAAATCTCTTCTGCTAAATCCTTGATGTCTCTGCATTTTAGCCCTTTTAAGCATAGTTTTTCATACCATT
>OVBJ01001842.1:0-23338 GCA_900406535.1 Noccaea bulbosa
CCAGTGCCAGCGCTTAGAGGGAAAGATTATGGCAAAACGAAAATGAAGTACCCAGACTATACAGAAACACAATCTGGTCTTCAGTATAAGGTCACCCCCTCATTAGCTGCCATATCTTTTAATACCTTCTATGGTTTATTGGTTAGGATAAGCGGTGATCTGTTGTTCATCTCGATGGATGCAGGATTTGCGTTTAGGAATTGGGCCTAAACCAAAGAAGGGGGAAAAAGTTGTGGTAAGGAAATCTCGGCATATCTGTGGTTTATAACCTTGGGTAGAGAATTTGGAGTTTGGTTACAATGTTTCAAAGACCAAAAGTTGTTAGTGTTAGTACAAACATTGATCTTTGTATGTCAGGTTGACTGGGACGGTTACACAATAGGTTACTATGGCCGCATATTTGAAGGTCCCAATAAAACAAAAGGGGGTTCTTTTGAGGTATCAACTCGATTCGGTTCTTGTTGGTTTCCTTAGCAACAGCAACAGTGATTCAGGAGATCTTTATCTGTGTGTTCTTGTTTGTGGATTTTTAGGGTGATGACAAGGAGTTTTTTTAAATTTACCTTGGGCTCCAATGAGGTGGTGCACTTCTAACTTCTTATAGCTGCTATTTTGGTTTTACCGGTTTAAAAGAATGGACTCTAGTTGCTGAGGGTACGAATTGTTTCTGCTTGGATGATGGTTGGCTTTGGTGTTTCAGGTGATACCTGCTTTCGAGGAGGCTGTCTCTGGGATGGCTATACATTGGTAGTATCAGAAGGTTCTGACATCTTTCTCATATAGTAAACTGAAACTTACCTCCTTTGATCTTTCTTGGTTCTCTTTCATATACATGAATTGAATAACAGAGTTTCATTGTCAACAAGAGTGCTCCGAGGCCGACAACTTTCTCTGTGAGCCTCTTGTTTGATTTATGTGCATGGATGTATGTATGAAAAAAATACATAATTTGCAATGTTCTCTTTACCTTGTTTTGCTCAGGGACAACGTGCATTAGATTTTGTGCTGAGGAACCAAGGGCTACACTTCTCTTTGACGTTGAACTCCTCAAAATTGTACCCAATTGATATTAACATCGACAGTCTTCAATGACCGTATATATTTATGATGTGTGTATACTTAATCGGCTCAGTTCATACGTATCATAAATGTTTGCCTCTTATTACAAGCTTTGATGGAACAACTCGTCTCTGGGGATGTTAAAATCTGCCAACTTCTTTATACTTTTCAAATAAACGCGTAAACAAAAATTTATTCAGGGGTATAAAAATAAAAATTTGATAATATATTAAGAAAAAATCGTTTTGATTCCGATTCAAATTAGAAAAGTAATCAGCATATATATGTATATCAATCCTCTCTTGAACGTTTTCAAAACTGTGCACACAATATGGGTGCAATTAGCAAGTCAATATGTAATTCAACCACTCTAATTACACAGTCACACACACACCAACGAATTTACAATATAATTAATTAATACAATAAAAAAAAAAAAAAAAAAAAACTTNGGAGGCCGGGAGCCGGATTATCTAATAATATGCCAGCAGTTCAAGGCCCAGCCCAATAAGATCATTTATAGATTGAGACGCTAAATTCACTCTCATCCGCCGTTTTGGGACCAATCCGACGAAACCATGGCCGTCGAATGCGTGTGGTATGACGAGCAATATCCGCTGACTTTTTACGAGGGTAAGTAAGAAGATCTCTCTATGTCTCTTTCTCTCGCTCGAAATTGTTTGTCTGTGATCTAATTGATTGGTAATTGTTGTTTATTCGTAGAAGGTGACTCTAAGACATTCATGTTTTGGGATTTGGAGGATTACCCGATCCCACCTGGTGCCAATCCTGCTTCCATGTATAAGAGCATCAAAGATGCTATTTCGAAGCAGGGTTGTGATGGGGATCTGTTAATTCAGGGTTTATGTTGATGTTGTCAAGAATAGATTCCCGGAACGTGAATATACGGATGCTGGATTTCAAGTGGAAATCTTCCCGCCACGTGAAGGAGAAATAATTTAATCATTTCATTAAATGATTAAGTTAAAATTTAATCATTTCATTTGTTATTTATATATTTAAAAGTGGTTTTTGTAAGAAAATAATGCATTAATAATTAATAATGAAACAATAATTAAGTGAAAAGTACATCATATCTTATTAGAGAAGAGGGAGTATTATACAGGTACAGGGGGTAAAGGTGAAGAAGGGTAGTCAGGTGAAGGAGATGGCCATCTCCAGGCGCTTGGGAAAGCTGACATTAGTGCGGAATGATCTTCTGGGTTAATGAGTGTGTCACGGTGTGCTAAAGCAACAAAGAAACCTTTGTCTTCTAAGACTTAACGAAATCTTGAGAATTTGGGGTGTTGTTCGATGTACTCCGTGTTTTCTGCGAGCATCAGAAAATTTGATGGATCATTCAATGTGTGTAACCCCTATGACCAAGTTAAGTCTGGTACTCCTACCCCCTGGAATCAGCAAGTAGTACATACATCAATGGATATTACTTACAGTATGTAAACAAACAAAAGTATAAAAGATTACTTACAGTATGTAAACAAACAAAAGTATAAAAGAGAGAAAGAGGGTTTTTTTATGGATTGACTAGAACTCCGACTTCCCAAAAATGGTTTTTCAATTCAGACGACCAAGTGTTCTTGGCACCGTAAACCCAAATGGTCAAGTCCCCATCATAACCCTCTTTTTCAATAGCTGATTCGATTTGCTTCTTAACCAAATAAGTATGGAAATTTTCAGGGATTGAGTAATCCGACATGTCCCATAACACATATGTTGGACGCGCTGCACAAACACAACCGAAAACTAATCAAAAAATTACGACAAATCTCAAGACCATCTGAGGCAAACTAACCGAAAACTAATCAAACGATTACGAAAAATCAATCAGATCCAGATCCAGATCATATCAAGAACAATTTCGTGCAAGGGATACATCTTACCGCCATATGTTGGAAGTGGAGGAGGCACTGCACAAAGCAAAACGGAAAACGAATCAAACAGTTACGAAAAACAAAGATCAGATCCAGATCATATCATATACAATTTAGAGCAACGGATACTTCTTACCGGCACGGTGTTGGCTACGGCGTTCGCGTTCGCGTTCGCGTTCGATACGGCGTTGGCTACTGGAGAACATGGTTTCGACGGATGAAGAGTTATTTGTTGAAACGCTCGATTTTATGTAAAGCTGTCAATTGGCGGGGCGGGCTGCTCATAGGCCAAGCCTAGTTCGCAAGATTTTGGGCTCAATGTTAAAATGGTCTAACCACACTGACCCATTATAATAAAATAAAATTATTTTATAACCACCACTAGTTGGGTTTTCCGAATTTTTATATCCCAGCTGTGAAATCACAGAATTCTTAGGCTACAAATAACTTGTTTCGAACTTCGACCAACATATAAAAGGTAAGTGTTGCTTACATTCCCCCACACACACAAACTTTGAGGGTGGTTCAGCCACACCAAATTTGCCTCTCAACTCAACAAACGGTCTTCTACGCAGAGGTTTGGTAAAAATGTCTGCAAGCTAAAGTGCTGCTGGAATATGTTGTGTCTCAATTAACACACACACACCCCCCACCCCCAAAGCCACGTTATTTTCTGAGCGCGGCACAAAGTGCTCTGTATTCAGCCCCTGTGGAGGACCTAGACACATTAGGCTATCTTTTGGCAGACCATGAGATCAAGTTTGGTCCAAGAAGAGTACAAAACCCTGTTGTGGAGCATCTTGTTTCCTGGCAGCCAGTACAGTCGCTGTCACAGAAGGCTGTGAGAGACAAATCCTTATGTTTCTTGATGTGTAAAACCCCATGTGCAAAGTACCTTTCACATATCTTAAAATACGCTTGAGAAGGCTGAAGTCTGACTTAGTTGGAGAGTGCATCCTCTAACAGACAAAGTTAACTGCATATTGGATATCTGGTCTTGTGATAGTTAGATACTGTAGTTTGCCCGCCAGACTTCTGAAATATGTAGACTCTGGAAATGGTTCAGAGTTTAGATGGTCCAGCTGCTGAGGTAGAGGAGTTGGCATAGGGTTACAGTTGGACATAGCTGCCTGGTGAAGTATATCTGATACATAAGCTTTCTGATGAAGAAACATTCCATTTGCGTGACTTTCAATCTCAACACCAGGAAAATAGCGAGGAGGACCCAAATCTTTCATCGAGAACCTTGAGTTTAAAAATGTAAGAGGCACTTGTGTTAAGTTAAATCTGTATCACTCCCCGTAAGTAGTATATCATTAACATATAATAATAAGACCAGTGTCTTCCCATTCTTGTAGTAATTGAAGGTCGGATTTACTACAAGTGAAACCAAACTCAAGCAGGTAGTTATTGAATGTGTCAAACCATGCTCGAGGAGCCTGTTTCAGTCCATAGAGGGCTTTAGTGAGACAACATACGTATTCAGGTTTTTTCTGGATCAATGAAACCTGGTGGTTGTCTCATGAAAACAGGTTCCTGCAACTCGCCATGAAGGATTGTGTTTGAGACATCTAGTTGTTTGATGGACCAATCATTAATTTGTTGTTGCAATGTCAAGAATCATTCTGATTGTTGCAGTACGTACGACGGGACTAAACGTCTCCAAGTAATCAATCCCCTCTTCTTGATCAAACCCTTTAGCCACCAATCGTGATTTCATGCAGGTTCTGGAGCTTGAGCTTGAGGCATATTCTGAGGAGGAGTGTATGGTATCGGTAGAGCTCTTGGGATTTGAACAGTACCATTTTTTGGTACTGTAGTTGTCATAGTTTGCCACGTCTTCAACAGAGAACTCTGATATTGAGGAAACAACGACTGGTATTGTTGTTTAAATGGGAAGCAGCTCTCATCAAAGGTTTACATAAACTTTTCCTGTTGGAGGGAAGAGACATATGTAGCCTTTGTGTTGAGTATTGTATCTGATGAATTGAACACACATTGAAGTGATCTAGGATCAAATTTTTGATCAGCTAGGGGCCTGAGACATGGATAACATGCTGAACCAAATACTCTCAACATAGAGTATTCTGGTTTCTTCTTCAATAACAGCTCCAACGACATGGAAGCATATTGCTTATGAAACTCGCAGTGGAAAATGCCTCAACCCAATATCTGAGAGGAGTGTTACTATGGTGCATCATTAAGAGGCCTCGCTCAATGAAATGTCTGTGCTTCCTCTCAGCAATCCCGTTTTGCTGTGGCGTGTAAAGACAAGAAATTTGGTGTTTTATGCCACAATCCAAAAAGTGTTGCTTGTAAATTCACTATCTCCATCAGAAACACTTTAATATTTTGTTGTAGTTGATTCTCCACCAATTTTTTGAAAACCAATAAACACAGAGTAGAACTCATACTTAGTAAGAAGAGGATATAACCAAAGAAAACCTTGAAAACTGATCCACAAATACTGCATAATATTTGAAGCCTTAGTTCGATACAATATATAGGAGAAGGACTCCATATATCACAGTGAATACAATCTGGGATTCAAAACAACAGACGCTGAAGAAAAAAACTTTAATCTATAACCCTCCCCCATGTGGCAAGATTCACAAATAGGAATAGAGGACCCTTTAACACCACTTTCTGAGTATTTAGATAAATCCCACAGACTTTATTAGCATCAATGTAAACTCCGCAGGGGTAATCATCAATAGAGATTTCTGAATTCCATAACAAACCAGGACTTCATTTAATGGAATAGTACATGTAGTAGATGAAATGGTGGTGGATCTGACATAAGTTATTGGGAGATATGTTCCATCAGCCACGAAGACTGTATCATCTCCATCATAAGCAGCTTCAGTTTGAAGATTTCTGAAGCAGTCACGTGAGCCGATGCACCAGAGTCAGGATACCAGTCTTTGCCGGATGGATCAGGGACACGCACCGAGAAGTAGGCCTGAGCTGGATTATCACCTTATAGTTATTATAAAACCGGTTGTAACACATGAGAGTGTGGTGTGACCAATACGTCCACAAATATGACATACAGGACGTTCTTCTGTGTTTGGAGTAGCTGACGGATGTTGAGAGAATCCTCTACCACGATTCTGCCCACCACGTCCTCTGTTTTAGCTAATAATAGATTCCTATCATCCTATGTTTAAAATAAACCAGATCAACGAATCAAAAGCTAAGATACAAGATTTGGAGAAGTCGCAGATGATGAAAGACGAATCAGCAACACTGGTGGCTGAGTTGCAGAGACGGAAACAGCTGTTTGAGTTGCAAGTAAAGCTCCTTTTCTTACAAATTCTTACCTTTGTTGTTTCTTTGTTATCTATAATAGATTTCGCTAAATGTTGAATATGAACCAGGTCAAGGATTCAGCAGCTAAGATCCATGAGTTGGTGAAGTCGCAAAAGCTAAAAGATGATGAAACAGCAAAACTAGTGGCTGAGTTGCAGAGACAAAGGCAGCTGTTTGATGAGTTGCAAGTAAAACTCCGTTTCTTACAGAGTTAATCCTTTTTTTTGCGGTTTTATTCTTTTAATAATTTATTTCTTAGCATGTTTAATACAAACCAGCTCAAGGAGTCGAAAGCTAAGATTATGGATTTGGAGAAGTTGCAGAAGGCAAAAGATGAATCAGCAAAACTGGTGGCTGAGTTGCAGACACAAAAACAACTGCTTGAGTTGCAAGTAAAGTTCTTTTCTCTTACAAAGTTTCGTATGCTTTTCTGTAATAATAGATTTCACTAAATGTTTAATATCGACCAGTTCATGGATTCCAAAAATAAGATCCATGAATTGGAGAAGTCGTAGAAAGGAAAAGATGAATCAGCAAAACTGGTGACTGAGTTGCTGAGACAAAAACAGCTGCTTGAGTTGCAAGTAAAGCTCTTTTTTTTTTTTTCTTTGGATTTTCGGTATAACAGAGATCTGTGTTTGATTTGAACACGAGTCAAAAGTGAAGTTCGAAGTTATCTTTCAAGAAGAAAGAATCCGCAGAGATTTGGCTGAGTATCACTTGAGGAAGAGACTACAGGTTCAGGTTAGTCCTTTATTACCAAAATTAGACATTTTAGTCTTTCTAGAGTTTAATCTTTGTAAACAAATTTGGATATGACATTTTTCTTTTCTTCTATTGGTAACCACCAGAGACAGATATGGACTTTAGCAAAAGTCCATCAAAACTTATCTCCTCAAGCCAAATCTTAATCTTCTGTAATTGAAGAATAATTACACATTCATAAGTAAATCGATCACACACACACACAATTGAGTTGACCCCCAAACAGAGGAAATCACCAAAAGAAAAATCAAAAACAGAGAAAGAGAGAAGAAGAGAGAGGCAAATGTGGAGGTAAAAGGAAGAGAAATCTGATCCCTAAGGATTGTGATCGGCGGGAGGAAAACGAGGAAGATAAGGTATCCAAGTCATGGGATCTCTCCAATCGAACGCCGGCAACGCTGGATTTGGGTTGCCGAAAGGAAGAGAAGGGAAAGGGAAAGACGGAAGCGGCGGAAGAGTCGGCAACGGAGGCAGATTCGATGGCCAAGGGAACCAGTACGGTGGCAGATAAGGCCAGAAGAATTTCGATTCTCTAAATTTCTTCTCTTTTTCCTCCTCCTCTCTCTCTCGCCGGCGATGTCTCTTACCGCCGCCGCACAGTGTAGTGTTTCTGTGGGAAGGTTTGTAGCTGAGTGCGCTTAAGCTGTAGATACAGACTCGGTCTTGCTTTGATTTGACGGATACTTCGTTGGTTGCTGTTTGGAAAACGGGGATGTTGCAGCCGACATTGTCGTCGGAGGTCCTGAGCAGCTTGGCGCTGCACTGAGAGGCTATGGCGATCCCGTCGACGCAATCGATACCGTCGACGTGAGGGATCTCGAGCTTGTAAACGCCGTTCCTGTTTGTTGTTCTGTTCACTGATATGTTCACTTCCTCTGCTGTTTTTGGCGAGCTCGCTTTGAATCTACAGCTCACATGAACTTCCACACCTGAGAGGTATATAAACCGGTTTAAACGATCCGCATCAACCAGAATTGTACCCCAAACAAAAAACAATTTGAAAATCGGTTTGTTCTCTCTTTGATCCAGTTTTCATATGACAACCTGGATCATATGTACTTCCTAAAAGATTGAATCCCAAATGAAGCCAAAAATGTATCAAATCGAACATTTTATAGCATTTGGTCCATTCCAAAGATAACGATTCGAAAACCAGATGGACCAATCCTAAGTTACTAGATAACTTTAAAGTCAAAGGAATATTCATGTAATGTTAAATCAAGATCCCTGACCTTGTAAGAAGTAGCTCTGTCTAGAGAAAGTGTTGATAGAACACGTGTCACAGTAGACAACTCCGACAACTGTGATGCGAGAAGAAGGGTCCACGCTTCCGTCCGGTGGTGACCGGCCACGACCTCGGCCAAAAGCTTCATGTGTCAAGCAAGAAGATAGAAGCAGAAGACAGAGAAGAGGAAGATACATTGTGGCTAATCTCTCTCTCTCTCACTCACTCTATTTCTCTCTCTCTGTTGTTCTTCTTGATGATAATGTATGTATGCATGTGTGATTGCAATGTATTCAACCCGTGATCTATTTTTGACCCAACCACTGTTTAACTAAAATTCTTTATCCACTACCAAACAAAGACATGTGAAGAGCCTTTTTTGGCTCATTCTGGTGTTACAGTGTGAGAAACACTCATGAAGAAGATAATTATTTTGTGTCCTTAACCCAAAACTTCTTAAAAGTGTGTAAGCTTTTTTTTCTTCATATATATTAATAAATATCAAACCTAAGTACCCAACAGATTAAGAGCCAAACTCTCTCTGCCTTTTTGAAATAATGCCATTTACCTGTGTGCTTGTTATGGTTGATTAAAGGGTTTTATTGCTTTCTTGCGATCCAAGTCTTTTGCAAATAACGCACTGAAATTATGTTTACTTAACGCCAAAATATTAACAGCTCTTCTTAACACCAGTGCTATTACGAAACCTCTAACATGTCTTCAAAATACAGTAATGTATCAAAAGATGAACTTAATCATGAATAAGACTCGATCATTTAAACACAAATATTCAATAAATTTCAAAAGACTACCCTAAATAGTTATAAACAATTTTGGCTCACAACCTGTTAGAAGGAGAAATTGTAACATAAGACTTTATAACAATAAACAAACTTCCAAACTTAATTATAAAAGAAAAACAATAAGATAAAAGAATCCAAAAAGTTTTCATGGTAGGCTCAGATCGAGAACGGTTCTATAAACATGAAGGTAATGAAAAATAATCATAGAATGGTTCAAGAACATAAAAAGGAAGAAGAAAGAAGCAAAAGGAACCAGATCATTTGCCACACTGTCACAGAATTCAGTTTCTCTTCCGTGCCATAGAAGTCGGGTTTCCATCAAACAAGTCATCAATGAAAGACTCGATATCCTCAGGCTGATACTTGACATACTTATCCGTCTGCTTCCCGGAATCAAGATGCTGCTTATACCTCCCAAAGAAAGACCTATAAGCCGGAATCACCAACGCAGAGATCGACACTCTTAGCTCCGACTGCATCTGCTCATCACTCACAATCCAGGTGCTCTGGGTCTTGTGAATCTCATCGAACATGGCATTGAAAATCTTGAACCTTTCCTTCAAAACAGGCTTGGACACTTTCCCATTTACCTGTAATCCTTCTTGATTCATAGTCTGCAAGACTTTCCCCCAAGTTTCTCTCTGGTAACTCTTGTGGTACTGTCTCAGCTCTGTAGATCTTTTCCTAGTCCATGATTGTCCCATCAAGTCCCTTATCTCTGTGGACCCTTTAATCTTCTGCAGGATGTATCTTCCGTTGTTCATAAGGAATATCGATCTCAGCGATGGGTCTCTGTACAGTCTCGATTTAATCTCTAGGTTTGCGTCAAGCAGTTCCATCACCTTTATCATTTGTCTAGCGAAAGCTGACGTTTTGTATTCGTCGTCGTCTTCTCGTTGGTTTCGTCTGGGCTCGGGCTCAGGCTTTGTGCCTGTTTGATCCGACTGAGCCTTCTCGTAGTGTTGAAACACTTGGTCTAGCGTGTCTTTGTACTCGCATGCGTATTTGAGGTAATTCATCGTGTATCGTGTTAATGGGTGAACGGCGCCGCTCGGAACCGGAGTCCTTCCGTTATCGCTCTTGATCGAGTTCTCTAGCTCTCCGATTATGGTCACCGCTGCTTCTCCTAGCCTCGTCTGAGCCAGTTTAATCTCGTCCATCAGATCTGCATCCGATTGTTCCACCGCCGGGCTTAGATCACGGAGCGTTTCGTACATGTCTAGGAACTTGAACAGTTTCTCCGACGACCGTTTCGTGAGCACCACCGCACCGGAGAAATCTAGGAAACGGATTGTCACGGCGGAGACCAGTCCGGTGAAGAGGCGTTTACGAATTGGGGCGTGATCGGGATCGGAGAAGATGTTGTTGCAGAGAGATAGCTCGCCGGGGAAAAGCACGGCGGAGCAACGGCGAACGATTGAGATCCAGGAAGCGATTTCTCCTTCGAGAGATTCCCACGTTATTTTCTGCACGTCTTCTACGTTGATACCTTCGAATCCAACCTCGCTCAGCTCCTCCTTGAACGCGTGTCGCCTCGACATCTCGTACGACATACAGCACTCCGCTTCGTAACCGGCGGAGATCATTGCTCCGGCGATTTTTTTCAACGTCGAGATTGATTCCGGTGGAAAATCCGGGAAACTTTCCTCCTCCTCCGATTGATTATTGTCCGGCATGACGCAACGATCCGATTCGTGCGTTGAATGGGAAGAAGGAGATTTCTGATTGTTGTGACTGGCATTGTTCCCGTCGCTCTTCTTCTCTCTGGAGCGATCGAGAAGATGACGGAACTCTTCGTCGAGAAGCGATACAGCACGATGCTGAACCGAACTCGCCCGGTTCAACCACGAGGAGACCGGAGTTGAATCTAACCGAAGCTCCCGCAATCTCATAACCGATTTTGAAATACGGTTAACGGCGTCGATGAATGCAGAGTCCTCTGATTCGTCCCGCCCAATCCCAGAAGATTCCATTTTCGACACCAATGAATCAACCGTCTCCGGGAATGGCTCCACCGCTGGAGGAATTTCCTGCAACGGACCCTTTTCATCCGCGTCGGAGAGAGACTGAATGAAATCGTCGACTGCTGCCATTACCTGGATAAGGCTGGGGCTGGAGGATTCGGATTCCGTCGGCGCCGTCTCCGTCGCGACGATGTCATGCGATTGTTGTTCGGATTCATCGGAATGTTGTGTATCCTCGCGATCGTCTGATTTGTGAACATGAGAGTCCGATTCGGTTGCGTGATCTCCAGCTTTCTCCATTTCGCCGGGAAAATTATAAACCCTGTCTAACTGAATTTTCCTTTTTTCTCGTTTTCTGTTTTTCTTTTTTGGTTTTTTTTTTTTTTTTTTTTTTTTTTTGGGGGAAAAAAAACGGGGGNGAAAATAAGACGGGGGAAAATGGAAGATTGGACGGAATTAGTGTGAGGATTATCCTATTAATCCATTATTAGAGTTTCTTTCTTTTCGACGATACTAATTATGATTTTTTCTCCTCTGTTTTAATTTAATCTTGGTTTTATATTTTTGAGGTTCGTTTTCTTTTGGGAATCCATTGCCCCGTTGACCGAGAAGGGAAAGGTTATGCGTCTCACGATCTCACTTTTTTTCTTCTTTACTTGTTCTTTATATTAAGGGCTTATATTAATCATCGAAGTATCAAACTCGACCTGATCAAACTTTGAAGTTTATAATGTTGGAGATATAATATAGTCTTAAATTTATTTTATATTTGGGCTGATTAATTATTTTCGGTCCGGCCCTTACTCACGTAAAGCCTAAACTATCAAAAATGAGGCCCAATTGTTTTTTTTTTTTTTTTTTTTTTTTTTTTTTTTTTAAAAANTCAGAAAGGTAAACCTATATAAATTTTTATTATTCATAAATTACTCTAAAATTGGTTATGGACTATGGTGCTTGGAAGTTGGAAGAAATAACTTTCATTGCCATGAGACAGACTCACGAGTTTCACTACTACTATCCGTGAGCTTGCAGTCATCAACCAACCGGCCATGGATCTATCATCTATGGTCTATGCAATGGTATTTCTTTATTTGAATTTGTTTTTATTGATTTTACCGAATTTGGTTAATTTTGTACAGATCCGTGCGTCATATGAATTTAGTGATTGAAAAGAAAAAAGAAAAATGCCTGTCACGTAAAAATCAAACACACTCAACAAATTTGCCGCCACAGTTTTAAAATTCTGCACAAAATCACCTCTAAGAATAGGTTACCGGTTTTGTTAACTGCTTTTTTTTATTTTTCCTAACATTTTTTTTTCTACTTCTATAATTAATAAACGATGGAAACAAATTTTTTTGTCGGTGTAAATGTGTAATGAGATAACAAGTTATCCAATCACATCTAAAAATACATAAAAAAAAAATAAGTAAAAAAAGAAAGTTGTTTTCTCCTTTTTTATCACTTTAGATAAAAAGAAACAAATCTAAGACCAAAGTTTGTGGGCTTTTTGTTGACCCAAAACAAATCATTGTAATGAGAAAGAAAGAAAAAAAAATATTAAGTTGATTTGCTTGAAATAACAAAAAGGAAAGAAGTTGATTTGCTTGAATAGAAAGATTATCGTCAACGGAGAAAAGTTGAGGAAGGAGATTTACTGAGTTTCCGCAACGCGTCATTGTTAAATCGCAAATGGTAATAGTGGTGTGAACACTCGTGGACGACAAAAGAAGCTGCTTCATCTCTCTCTCCCTCTCTCTCTCTCCAACTCCAATTTGTTTTTACAAGTTCGAATCTGAACAAAGTTGGTTTTCCTCTTTGGTACCCGGAATCTCAATTCCCCTTCTTTCTTTCCGGGTGTACGAAAAGTTTATCCTTTTCTTTTCCCATTCGTTTCTGTTCATTGATTTCTCTACAGGATTCCTTTTTTTTTGGGTAGTCTGATTGATTACTGTTTTGTTTCATTTGGGAAAATTGAGTGTGGAGATGGGTTGTTTCTCGTGTTGCGATTCGAGTGACGATGAGAAGCTGAATCCAGTGGCGGAATCCAAGGGTCAGAAACAATTCCAACCGACAGTATCCAATAACATTTCTGGACTCCCTTCAGGTTTTTTGATTGAATCATTCACTCCGTTTTACTCTGTGGCTACATGCTCTCAAGATCTGCTAATCTGATCCCGATTTAGCTAACGGGGCTTGATCTCATCACTGTTACTCTGCTTCTATTATAAGGCTTTGTTGGGCATGTTCTGATTCAACCGTGTTTGAATTCACTGGGTAAATATGAAGGGAAAGCATGATCCTTTGCTTCAATTTCACTTGTTTTGATCTGAATTGGGAAGTCCCAAGCTCGTCCTCAGTGTAAATTTTGTGTCTTGCAAATGAAATGGACCTTGTGGATGACCAGGATCACTTGATCTCTGCTGTTACAGGATCAGGATCTTAGATTTCTCTATTTGGGGGGGGGGGTTGTGCACTTAATGCAAGTTTTATGCTTTTAGGGTGATTTGTTCTTGGAATTTAGGTTGGTATAGTGATTAGAAGACTGTGGATGGATGTGTGGTGGTAACTTAATTTGGTCTTGATGACGTTGTAGGTGGGGAGAAGCTCAGCGCAAAGAGCAATGGAGGGTCAAAAAGAGAGCTACTGCTTCCAAGGGACGGGCTTAGTCAAATTGCGGCTCATACGTTCGCTTTCCGTGAGCTCGCTGCTGCAACTATGAACTTTCATCCTGACACTTTCTTAGGCGAAGGTGGATTTGGACGTGTCTACAAAGGAAGGCTCGACAGCACCGGTCAGGTAGTTTTAAGTTGACGGTAGATAAAGTAGACACTTTATAAACTTCTTCTCAAAACGTGTGAAAAACAAAAAAAAAAAATCTAGAACGACACTCTTTGTGAAAAGAAAAGAGTATAAGTTAAGGTCTTGGTGGTCTCTTAGCTTTCAACATACAGTTTTTCCTTGATGAGAAATGTATGTGCAAGGCACTGCTCTTCAGCTTCCGATTCTTAAAAGTGTCTGGCTTTTGTTAT
Organism: Noccaea bulbosa; assembly: GCA_900406535.1. Classification (NCBI taxonomy): domain Eukaryota; kingdom Viridiplantae; phylum Streptophyta; class Magnoliopsida; order Brassicales; family Brassicaceae; genus Noccaea; species Noccaea bulbosa. The sequence continues at coordinate 14,053 of OVBJ01001842.1, forward strand.
ATACTGTCAATGTGAATTTTGCATACATTAATGAACAATGATGCTGTAGCTCTGATGTATTTTTCTTCTTCAGGTTGTTGCTGTTAAACAGCTGGACAGGAATGGTCTACAAGGGAACAGAGAATTTCTGGTAGAGGTTCTTATGCTCAGTCTTCTTCATCATCCCAACTTAGTCAACCTTATTGGTTACTGTGCTGATGGAGATCAACGCCTCTTGGTCTACGAGTTTATGCCCTTAGGATCATTAGAAGATCACCTCCACGGTAAAATTCTCACACTCTTTTCTAATCAAAGATTCCTTCTCATCTTAGTCAATATCAATCCAAAAGATTCTTTGTCATCTCAGTCAATGTCAACTCTATCTTTAGCAGATTCTTCATTTCATTTGTTTATTCATTATTATCACTTAAGTTGAGAAGTAGTAGTTGCTTGTGTTTTTTTTTTGTTTTTTTTTTTGGCAAGCCCCTCTAAGAAACAGGTTTTAATATAATTTCCTCTCCTTGTGGTCCAGATCTTCCGCCGGATAAGGAGGCATTAGATTGGAACATGAGAATGAAGATAGCTGCTGGTGCGGCCAAAGGTCTCGAATTTCTACACGACAAGGCAAACCCTCCTGTTATTTATAGAGATTTCAAGTCATCAAACATTTTACTTGATGAGGGCTTCCACCCAAAGCTCTCTGATTTCGGGCTTGCTAAACTCGGACCAACAGGAGACAAATCTCATGTTTCCACTAGAGTCATGGGCACTTATGGTTATTGTGCTCCCGAGTACGCAATGACCGGACAGTTGACAGTAAAATCAGATGTTTATAGCTTTGGTGTGGTTTTTCTCGAGCTCATTACTGGTCGCAAAGCAATAGACAGTGAGATGCCTCATGGAGAGCAGAACCTAGTCGCTTGGGTATATAAAGTTATCATCATCTTCCATATGATTTCATATTCAATCTCTCATTCTCTGACAACATTTTGGTGTTAACAAACAGGCTCGTCCGTTGTTCAACGACAGGCGGAAGTTTATAAAACTGGCGGATCCTAGGTTAAAGGGGCGGTTTCCAACGCGAGCGCTCTACCAAGCTTTAGCTGTGGCTTCAATGTGTATCCAAGAGCAGGCGGCTACACGTCCTCTCATAGCAGATGTGGTGACTGCACTGTCGTATCTTGCAAACCAAGGTTATGATCCAAGCAAAGATGAGAGTAGGAGAAACCGAGACGAAAGAGGAGGGAGGTTAATAACAAAGAACGACGAAGGAAGTGGTGGCTCCGGGAGTAAATTCGATCTAGATGGTTCCGAGAAGGAAGATTCGCCGAGAGAGACAGCTCGGATGTTGAACCGAGATATCAATAGAGAGCGTGCGGTTGCAGAGGCTAAGATGTGGGGAGAGAGTTTGAGGGAGAAACGTAGACAAAGCGAGCAAGGAACGTCAGAGAGCAACAGCACCGGGTAGAGAGCCGCAGGGTTTGGTTGGGTCTTGAACCCTTTTTTGTTCTTAATTTCTCAAACTCATTTATTCTGAAACATAGAGAAAAAGAAACCAAAAACATTGGAACAAAGAGTTGATGTGTACATTAATATATAATGTGATGTTGCAAAATGGGCAAAAAGGGGGACTCTTTTAATAACCAGACTCTAACTGAGATTCTGGAGAGTTTGTTTGATCATGTTAAATGTTCATGTAAATTCTCTAGTCTTTCTATTTTTGAATTTTGCAGACAGCTTTTTCGATGAGTCACATGCGGCGATGTTGACGTACGTTGATCGATGATTGAATTGCAAAGATCCAATTATCAGTGTTTCTAGACTCCTTTTCTACTGTGCTGTGGCTAATGTCCACACTCTCGCCTAGTTTCGGACAACGTGGGTCACATTCACATCACATGCCCTCGCAATTCTGACAATTATTTTAAGGATAGCTATTGAGATTTGAGTTTGTGAGATTATGGTTGGTCTTACCAAGTTTTTTTCTTTTTTACTTTTGACTGCGTATGGTACTACTCTGTTGATGGATTTCTTATTTTCCCATCTGAACTTTTTGTTTGTTTGGTGACTTTATGAATTATGACCTCTGAATATTCGGATGATACCTATTCTTTACTCTCAAATCTCAATGTTAATTAATATGATTTTAGTAGGGAAAAATCAGTGAACTCAAAACATCCTCATCTTTTTAGTTCCATATAGACCACTAATTCTATAAGGTTATTATAAATCAGTGAATTGCAAATGCAAATTTCCGAGTATAGGTTTTCAGAATCGGCGTTTCATCTTTGGAAATCCATTGGTCGGTTTTGATGTATGTCTAGCTTATTGGTTTTATTCTTCCGTTCGTTCAATGTTGCTCTTAATTTTTGGTATTTATAGCTAAGTTCTCTTTGTAACTTCTGTCCCAATTTAAAAATGGTATAAAACTTTAAAATTTTACCAAAAAAAAAAAATGTAATATTATCATAAACCGCCATCAATTATTGTTGAAACTCGATATGTATAATATATATGATTGTTTGTCGGATTATGTCGTTACTGTTAAAAATCAAAGTTAATTAATAATATTTCATATATTTGTTTAGTTGGAAAATGAGTTATCATATATATTTTAAAATTATTTTGAAATAGTTTATCGTAAAATAATAAAATATTTTTTGGTGATATATATAATTACAAATATTGCATATTGTTACTAATACTTTTCTTTTATATGAGCAAACAAAAAAGGCAAACCGCATACATTGATTACTGATGATGTAATTTGCTTGGCATTGTACGACCCACCATTAAAACTTTCTACCATATATATATATCTTCATCAAACATAGCTAGGGACGTCTTGATCGTTACTTAAAAATGATATAAAACAATTAAACTGGAGGGTGATGATTTTTTTGGGGGGTTAAAATTAAGACGGTGATGCTCTTTATAGTTCAACTTGAAAAAATACACTTGAATCCAAAAATAAAAGTAAAAAATAAAAAAAAATTAGTTGAAGGTTTTGAGATGATTCGAATTGTATATATTACACCTTTTAACTAGTATATAAGGTTCATGAACCAATCCACTCATTGTCAATTGGTTTTGAGTTGGAAATTCATGATTATTAATATAGTATCAGAGTCCAAAGTTAGTCCAACACGCAATTTCCTATAAGAAAAACGGTTTCTCACATTTTAAATGGTCTATATAAATGATTTGTCTTGTTATGATATTTCTAAAATGATAATATGTTGTCTCGCCCTCATTTTAAGATGGTTTATTAGATCATTAAAAGGTCTCACATCGAAATCACTTTTAGCTAGTATGTAAGAATCATTAGTTAATCCACTTGTTACTAATTAATTTTGAGTTGGAAGTCCATGATTCTTAATAGACATTAAGACTTATTATATTTCGTTGTTTCTCATACCTATATACTCTTTTTTCGGACTCATAACTTTATGCATAAAGTTGTTAATCTCAAAAACCACTTGGACAATGTCGTCAATCATTTTACAAAAAACAATTTAAAAAAAAAAATATGTCGTCAACTATACAAGACCATTCGTTTTCTAATTGACGGCGACATCATTAAGACAAATGTAATATTATTAAGAAAGTGGTCAAAAAGCTTACTAGTAGAAGAAGACTATAAATGCTATTGCGGTTTATTATATAAATTTTTGTAAGACGGTAAGACCACTGTAGTTACACTTACAACTTACAAAGATAATATAATATTCACTTAAAAATGATAAAATTTAAAACACAAAACTTTACGCAAGTACATCAATAGTAAATAAGGTACGAAACAAAAATGGAACACAAACCACCTGATACTATTTCTTCCTTTGGTCGGCAGACGAGCCGAGAGAAAAAGAGAGAAAGAGAGAAAGAGAGAGAGATATTTTGCTTCTTGTTTATTGACACTTCAAACAATTTCAAGACGGGTAGTCTCCACGTGGCACTTTCCGTCTTCAATTGACGACTTCTTCTCCTCTTTAGTAACTTTGGATGGATCTTCATGATGAACGTCATCAGAGAGTGGGTCCAGAGATTCCGTCACCATGACATCAACTGGGTGCACTTCCGACACACCTAACGGACTCATCACGACAATAGTCCTAAGTTGTTGTTCTGATGAATTAATCTTCTTTTCAATCTCTAAGTTCTCTTTCGAGTTCCTATAAACTCCGTACAGGATCATTTGCACCATCCCAAGTACGAATCCCACTATGTTGGGAATCTACAAAATCATCAATGAAACAAAAACGAATTAAAACTCAGTGGCCTCTTTTACCCTTTTTTTTTAACATAAACAAGAAATGGTAGAAGGGTAAAATGCTTACAGCGATGCATATGTCGCGGAGGAATAAGCCATAAGCGAACCACATAACGGCGCTTATAGTGAGGAAGAAGGAAAGCGTGAAGGGCATGAATTCCACACTCTTTGTCTTTATCACACGCGCCTTTATCAATGACAAAGAATTTAACATTTTTATTAGCCATACAAATAAAAATAATTTCGAATAGAGTATACAAATTGTGTTGAATATAATCGCTTAGTTACCACGATCATTAGAGGGGCAGCGAAAACAGAAACAGAAATGGCAACGCAAATCCAGCCGATGACAGAGACTTGGAGTCTGAGATCTTTAACCGCAAAATGTGTAACCACTAGAATCAACGAGAAGAAGGCAACGTTCATCGATAGGAACAACTTCATAGCAGAGATCTGCAACGTATTTGAAAATGTTAATATTTATTCATTAATAATTACACAGAGAAAATAAGGAGGAGGATGGGAAATTACCCTTTTATCACTGGTGGCATAAGTGAAGAACATAGCGATGTAAAGAATCTCCACTACGCAACCGAAGGAGTTTATGGTAATAAGGAGAAAAGCGTCTTGTTTAATTAATGCGTAGTATAGCCATAGCATGCAGCTAAATAGCGACACTTGGTACGGTAGAGACTGGAAGCTTTCCGTCGTTTTTTTCTTGTATATTCTATAGAACGTTGGCCTGAGATTTTTCAAACAAAATCAGGTAATTTCTTTTATCCCAATCATTCAACAAATTCAAGTTACTTCTTAGCAATTTTTTTATATATGAAATTGTACTTACAATGGAGCGAGAAATACGCAGAAGGATATTGCGTTTCCTGTAATTACATTGAAAACAAGCACCAAAAATAAATGAGTTGTAAAAAGGCTTCTATAGTTTTGTGGAGACAAAAGTAAATGAATCAGCCCGATCCAGTTCTCTAACCAACCTCAACGGGGAATTAATATTGCTGCACTAACCGCACTACACGTACCGAGTATATGGACAACAATGCGTGACGATTTCTATAAAGCTTGCGTATTGATTTATTTTTTGGTTGTTTGGGACTTAATTTATTACAGAATTAGAATTTTATAAGACAATTAATGATCCCTGATGGCTCGTCTATTTTTGTAAATGAAGAAAAACCTAGAAACAAGGAAGAAAACAAAAATATAGGGGATATTTTGGTAAGGGAGGGTCGCGAATCATGATGAACTTTCCATTGTTCTATTTTCATTTCTTAGTATTTTCTTTGTCTGTTTAATTCACGTCTTAATTAGTAAAACAATGGACCGTACACATATATTTTACTATATTTTATAATCTAGAACCTTAGATACGAAGTTGCAACATTATAGTTGCTGTTGCCAGTTCTTTATTAAAAATCCCCGTTCGAAACTGGTACGACTAGTTAAACAAAAATTATATTAACAAGTAGGAAAAAACCGTGAAAAGAAAAGAAGAAAAGAGATCATTGGAGCATTACCTAAGACGCCGAAGATAAAAGCCAGCAAATGGTGAGTGATCATGATTCCCATTTTCTGTGGATATTGAGCAGAAGCTTTCTCCCGTACGGGTCTCGGTTTTTTAAAAACCCTAGAGCTTTCTCTCTCTCTCTCTCTCTCTAGAAGAGCTTCTTTTTATTTCATGGAAGAAACTAATGAGCCTCAGGTGGTTTATATATAGATCCAAAATAACCATTGTAGTCAAAATATTTTGATTTTTAATTTTTGAGTTATTTGAAGCGTGTAACGTGTTGAGTAGAATTAGAAAACAAAAAACAAAAAGATCGAAAAGGGGAAACGAACTCAGCCTGGTTGCATGACAAGTGGAGAAATTAGTAGGTAGCGTTTGCGTTTTACATTCACTCAATTCTACTTAATTTTTTCACCCCCACTCGCATCTCACACGCGTAGCTTACACCTCCTACTCTACAATTTCGTTTTCTTCACGCCTTCTTTTAAATTAGTTTTCGGAAATCAGATTAGTTCCATACTTTGTACTTTGTACTTAATAGACGATAGATTATTATCACGGTGACCAGAAGTCTACCCAACTTCAACCAACACGATGGAAATCATCTCTAGATTACAATTCCACAATTCCATTTGTATATTTTCTTTGATGTTTAAAAAAAAAAATTCACAATTGAATTGGACGATCCAAAATATCCCACATACCTATTTAATGAATTGCAATGAATGTAGACCTGAATTTGCAATAATACAGAGTCGTAGGATTAATCATTGGCCAGATTATTTTTATTCATTTCAAATATGCTTACAATGAATTTAGTATTTGTGTGTGTTTATTCTCTTTATATAACTAGGTGTCGTAAATGAGACTGGGATAGGTTTTCTGTAATGGAGTCTAAAAGTGAGATTGATTAAGGATATAATACAGCTATAAGAAATCTACATATGATGAATAGGTTAAAGTTAAACACTTAAAGCAATGCAATTAATTAATATTTTAAAATCATCTATACGCGGAAAATGGACGCCGTTTTCTCTAAAACTAATACGGTATTTTGGATGGCTAATTCAAATAGAACAAGAAAAGAAAGAACCTGTTCACATCTCTTTGATTAGAAGAACACGTTTATTTCCCTTGTTTAAACAGAAAACGATGAATCATGCATGCTTTGAGCAACACTTCACGCGTCAAAAATGGAACGTCGCGCGTGAGAATACTTTAAAGTAGTAAAACGGAAAATAAAATGATGCGTTACGGGAGAGGCGTAATTAATTATTAAAAGCATGAAGATGAAAACTTTGTGCAAATCACGTGACCCTCCAAACGCTTCCACTTATAGCCGTTTAGAGTTTGTAGAGACAAACGAGAGCTATATGCCACGTCATCATATGCTGACTAGGCAACCTTCTCGCTGCTTTCGTGTCTTCAGTGTATTTCTGTTTCTGCTCTTCTCCTCTTGTTTTAATCCCCATTTTCAGGACTCGATCGTTTTCTCATCTTTATTTTATTTAAATTTGAGATAACAGTTTGTCCTTTTACTGATTACTATTCTGTGTAGAGTTTTTTTATTTTTATTTTCATACTGATTATAAAACATTTGATTTAAGTAACTATTTTTAGTAACTTTTTTATAATAAAGATGCAGGTATCTATCACTTTTGGTAAATGTATAATGTAATGATATCCATCAGTCAGTATTCAGAGATTGGTTGAATACACTATTTTTTCGTTTGTTTCAATATCTATGATGAAAGGAATCAGAATATATTCGGAAAAACCAGAGAAAAAACGAAACAAATCTCCATTTTTCGTGGGTAAGTTAAAACAGATATTAAAAGTGGGAAGAAATGGACAAAGGAGGAGTGACGTGGTAGGCGAATGATAGCAATGATCATGGTTTGTTAAATCCTTTCTTGTTGTTATTCGATTTTTTTGTTTCTCTCTCTCTCTCTAAATTAAATCTCTCTCGTTTTATTTTTTATTTGGTCACAATTTTAAAGAAATATGAGAGGTGCCACTTTTGTGGTTCTCCTCCACCCTAGTTATCCATCTCTAATTAGTATTGAAACAAATTTTGGTTCATCTTCCTTTTTTTTGGGTTGATTGGTGCCTAAGATACTTTTGGTTCACGTACGTTCCCATTGTTCTTGCAAATTCGCAGTCACATTCTCCTAACCTCTCTTGTACCATTTATTTTCGTACGATCATATATCTATATATAATTCTGAACTTTAAAGTACATACATTTTTCTTAAGGACATATATTACTTTCAAATACATTTATTATTTTAGTTGATAAAATATATTCTTAGACACCAATTATGTTTAGTTTTCCATTTTTGTATGTGTCTTTTGTGTATAGTATCTTATTATACGTTCTGATTAATTGATCAGATTTGACATGTCTTAATGATTCATTTTTTATTTTTATTTAAAAGCTCTAGATTAAATAAATTCATTATCGGTTAGTTTTCAATTTAATATCCATCGAATTTATAAATGCAGAATTAGAAATGGAAATAACTAGAAAAACCGTATTAACTCACTTTGGCAGAACTAACCTAAAACATAAAGGGAAGCCAAAAATAAATATTATCGGCTGAGCAACACCTCAATAATTCAAGCACTTAGATGACCCACATTGATAAATAAAAGATATATGCATATAAATCGCCTATGTTGCTACCACATAAAGGAAAAATTAATGACAATCATGTGGGTGAAATTCGACCTCCCCTATCCTATCGTTTTCTTATTTCAATCGGTTTATACGAATCTAGCTTTACACACACACATACATTTAGATAGATAGCTATGCTACATATAGCTTTGAATGATAGATACCTATCTATGATTCGTTAGCGAATTGATTAATGTTTACTAAATAAATAGTACAATATCAGTATGATCGGTCTATATATATCAAATGCATTTTTTAGGAGGTTAAAATGATTGATGCAACTATAACTCGTATATACGGCCAAAGTAATAAATTGTTTACGACAGAAGATACGAACCCACATATTATATAGTCTACAGGAATGGTATTTTCTAGAGAAATTCCAATCACACATATATATAAACTAAAATATTCGAGAACGAGAATTCTGAAATGTTCGAAAATTTGTGAAGTACATATGATAAGACAAATTTACATGTATGAAGTACGTGTTTTGCCGTCTACGTTATTAATTACTTTCTCAGTAACCAAACAACATCTTTTGATGAAACATTACAAACTTGGCCGCTGAAGACTGTAGTTAATGGACACGTATACTTTTAACCATAAATGATAATTAAGTAGTAGATGAAAAAAAATGTCAACTGGTGTTCCTTAACCTGATGGGTCAAGAACTCAACATATTTTGAAAAATGGGTCGGTGTACTTAATAAACTATGGTCACATACACAATTAATTATTTAAGGGGAGAATGAGAGTGGAGGACGAAGTATGAAAGCAAATAGTAAGGGCATCTCCAATGTATTTCTCCATATTTGACTCCAAAATGAAGAAA
>OVBJ01001843.1:0-23336 GCA_900406535.1 Noccaea bulbosa
TATGAATTTTCAAACGGATTGTACTGATTTGGTGAAGATGGTGTCCAAACCAAACGAGTGGCCGACGTTTGAGATTCTGCTTAACGAGGTGGAGAAGTGCAGGAGAAAGTTTCAGTCGTTCTCCCTAACCTACATCCCAAGGACAAAGAACACGAAGGCAGACAAGCTAGCACGGAGTGCTCGAGATCAGCCTTATGATGTGTATTATGTAAACTCTGTTCCATCCTAGGAACATAGGCTGTTGATAAAAAAAAAAAATTATTATGTAAACTCTGTTCCATCCTAGGAACATAGGCTGTTGATAAAAAAAAAAAATTATTATGTAAACTCTGTTCCATCCTAGNGCATTATTTGTTTGTATTCAAAATATTTGATGAATTATTACTCGCGATATGAATAAAGAAAGGGTCCCAAAAAAGAATATATACATTAATAACATAAAAGCTGTTTGGTAGAGAATGAATGACAAAAGTTTGATTTTTTTTTACGGTGCGAAATATCAACACAAATTCGACTGCAAAATATCAACACTGTAGAGCTCGCAAAAAAACATGGCTCGCACCCGCACGTTTTAGGGATATTAAGGTCCCCAACAGAGCTGGCCATATGTATTGTCTAACGTAGTAGAACGTGATTAATGTTTTCACTAAATTACAAGTTATGTTATGGTAGAGACTGGAGAAAAGACGTTGCATAATTGACTTTTCAATGGCAAAGAAAATTTTTTTGTTAAAAAAAAAAAAAAATGACAAAGAAAATATATCCTTTCATACCAAAAAAATATTAAAAAAAAAAAAATATATATATATATATATCCTTTTACAACAAAAAAAAATTACAAAGAAAATAAAGTATGTCAGAACACAATTACATTATAAACACTCGAATCCATACTCTAAAACTAAAGCACTTAAAGTTAAATACGCAGTTGAAATAGAACCACTTAACGGGTAAATTAACATGTCCACACATTAGTTCTTGTCTATTTCAAGAAAATAAAATTTGAGAAATGTGGTGATTCTCGAGAATGTTGAGAGTGTAAAAGGCTAAAAGCGGAGTATGTTTTGGGGTAGACAAGAACGTTCTCTACGCTTTGGGGTAGACAAGAATAAGTGTAAAATTAGAACCATTTTTCCATGTATCATAGATATGTTATATGTATGAGTTTAATGTAATGGTGGGGTTACTAATATGTAAAATCTAAGTAGTATATTAAACTTCATTATGGTAAAAAATGGTTGTGTAAATAATGTAATGGTGGGGTGAGATAACGGACGATAAGATAATTCATGAACAAATTTGAAATCTCAAACTACTGTATCTGTTGTCCACATTTTCAATTTTGATCTCTAATATGTGAACAAATTTTAAACCATTGCTCAACTGGACTTCTTTTCTTGTCCAATGATTAGATTGATTTCTTTTTTTTTTTTTTGTTAAATGATTAGATTGATTTCACTTCGTTATGAGAATAAAATTTAACTAAACTACATTGACGCGGACCCTAGACTATTGAACTTTATTTAACCCCAAGTTTCAATTTTGAGGTTTCTATATACCCCAAAGCTCTAATTCACATCATCTTTCAACACGAACCAACAATACGTTTATTCTCTCTTCTTTTTTTTTTTTTAGATGAATAAGTGTGATGTATTCACTAAATAACAAGTGAATATTTTCTTCGATTTGATGGAGAATAGACCTTGTATGTTTTGACTATTCGATAAGTTTTTTTCAAAGCATTTCGGCACACAACTACATTTGAACTACTTAAACACAAATTTCTTCTTGTTAACCACTTTTAAAGACACGCTTAAACTTATCTTTTTCTTATAAAACATAATTCACTTAACTATTATGTGAACAACACATGTCATATACATTTTTTAATAATTTGTTTTTAATTTTTTTTTTTAAATTAAATCTCTTTCAGTTTCATCAAACACCACGATTTCCAAATCTAACTTTTGACGGTTATATTTTTCATATTATAAAAAACAAATTTGCAAAGAGAAGTTAGATCTAGCATTCATGTAACCCATATTCTCGATTCCTGGGTTTATTTTTTATTTTTTTACTCAGATTTTTGAGTTTTTGTTTCTAAATTATTTTCATCAGTTTCAGATTTCTTTTGATTGAAATTTAGATTGATGTTCTGTGTTTAATTTGTGTTTAATTTCAGGTACCACTGTAATTGCTTACAAGATGAAATTTCTCGATTTCTGTTTTTTTTCTAGGTAATTCCAGATACTATTTTTAATTTTATTTTTACATTCTGAGATATCGTATGCCAAAAACTCTTTCGATGTTTGATTCTAGTTTATTTTCCAAAATTCCAGTTTTGCACCTTTCTTTTCTTTGATTCCAATCAACAATAGATGAATGAATAATACTGCAAGTATAATTTTTTAATCCAAGTGTAATTTCAATCGCAGAAATCAGAAATCGAAGAAAATTATCAGCATAAAATTTTGAGGATTCAAGTGGATGGCCAAATCGAAGTTACCGGCGGTGTTCAAGGTGAAAAAGTAGAAGCATTTTTTTTTTCTCCCTTTTTGACTTCAACGGCCTATCTTATTTATATCTTACTAGGCGATGAACCGCGCTTCGCGCGGAATTTTACATCGGTATTACTAACATGTTTAAAGAAAATTTGAAGATATCAAATTTTGTAATTTAATTTTTTTTTTAAAAAATATCATATGTATAGTAATTAAACAAAAATTATGGGAATAAGTCCTTATGTTTTTTCCCATTCGTTTTGTTCCATCTCATCCCATCCCATCCTGTTTCTTTTTGTCCAGTCTCATCCTGTCTAATTCCTCCCGTCCTGTCTCATTTTTTTCCATCTTATTATGTTCCGTCCCGTTCTTTCCCATCTTACCCGTTTCATCTCATTTCGCCCCTTCTCATCCTGTTTCTTCTCTTTTCTTTCCGTTTCTTCTCATCCTGTCTCATTACTTCTTATCCCGCTCTGTCCCATCCCATTTTTTCCCGTCCCATCCCATCTCGTTCCTTTTGTCATGTTCTTCATATCCCATGCCATCTTGTTTCATATGACAAAATTTGTAGATAAATACTTAAGATTTTTGTTTTGTAAAAAAACCTTTCAAATATATTAATATATAATAATTATTATGACAACTAAAGTATAATAAAGAGAATTAATAAGTCAAAATAAATATGAAGATCAATATTCTAGTGGGCGATCCAGAATTATTATGGAATTAATATTTTTTTTTTCCAACTATAATAATACATTACAAACAATATTGAAATTTTTCATAACCATATGATGTATTTCCAAGATACATTCATAATATCTCTTTCTCTTCCTCTCTCTCTTCCTCTCCCTCTCCCTCTCCCTCTCTGCACTCTTATCTCTCTTTTTCTTAAACATAACATATTAAACTATGAATAACATTTTAGTACAGTATTAATTTAGCACTCATTATTTTTCTCTAATCATTTTCAACATATTTTTTCACTTAAATATTATATAAGTGTTATAAGACTTTATTTATTTTTTACTCGAATATTATGTTGCATCCTATCCATTTTTTACTTTACCCATTTGATGTACATAAATACTTTGATAAAATTGTATAAATAGAAGTGTAAAATTAAAATTATGAAATTATAGTTTTTTTAAGATGAATAAATATATAAGTTATTTTTTTTAAAAAATGTCTTTTCAAATTCTAGTTAAATCTATTATATTAATGACTGATAATTAGTTTGAGAATTAAAGTATAATAATGAGAACATAATAAATAAAATTAATAATTAAAAATTTACTAATAAAATGCTGATGTGTCAATTTTTTAGAGACTCTATTTGCTGATGTGGAGGGCTGAGAAGAGACTTCATTCAACTTTATATATATAGATTTACAGGATTCTGAAATCTATATTTTTTTATGGGAAACAAAATTAATATTAATATATAAATTAATCGAATATATCTTATATTTTTATTTCTTTTTTTATTATGCAGTTCTTTATTTTTATGTTGTTGTTGATTTCGGAATACTATCTTTATCAATATTACAGATACATTTACTATTATAAATGTTCAAGTCCGTGCATAGCACGGGACAATACTAGTAGAGTTATAATACACAATTAAAGTGGAGCCACATAATGTATAAACTGAATTTTCCACACCTTACATGTGATAAATGCATTTACTTAGCGACAGATTAGTCACTGTTTTTTATTTGATGGAGAATAGTGAATAGACAATGCATATTTGACTATTCAACGACAAGAACTTTAAGCATTTTTATCAACACAGTTAAATCTTAAAGACACAATTGAATTTGAGCCACTTGACTTAATGGTACTGATATACATCCCGTTCCAATTAAATGAAACCACATGCACTTCCACATATCATTCATCTAAGTAGATAGAAATGTTAAATTACACCGTTTTTACTAAATTAGCAAATGTTACATCATCGCTCACCCTGTTGTACTATGCCGTGAAGGTTAGGCAAGACAAAAGATTAAATTGCATGTGTCTTTCTTAATTAACGTTATGTCAGCATATCGGTACGATAGCCAAGCATATATGTGATGCAAGAGAAGAAATGACAAATCCATAAGAAAACAGGAACTGTGTGTGACTAAACAACATACAAAATGCAAAATACATTTTTGAGGCAACTCGTTCAAATACGTCACGAAACTCTTATAGTTTCTACGAGTATATATAAACTGTTAAACTTTACATAGAATCTATAACTGCAGAGTTTCTTTCACAAGTTTCTACTATAAAAAAATAAACCCAAATCACCATTTTCTCTCAACCGCAATAGATTGGGATCTATAGTACTATACAAGAATTTGTTAACTAGATTCGGGTATAGCTGCTAATATTCCCGGGCCATAACCAAATGCATCATTCCGTTTTTGTGCTCGTCAGACCAGTAATGATCTCCTGAAAAGAAAAGAAAAAAAACTTCATTAGGTAAACTTCTATATTATTTTCTTGTGTGTTTTACAATTCTCAGCAACCATGACTTCTTAATTGCTGTATGGAAAGCAGAGTTTGATTATTATTATTTTTTTTTTCAATGTTCACAATACTTGTTGGCAAATCTTCAGCATCAATAACCAAAAACATAATTAATCTTTCATAAAAATATGAAATGCGATAAGAACAACACAATTGGGAAACTGAAACACATTTTCCTTAGAAATGGAAGATTCAATACAACTCTTTTTTTTTTTTTTTTTTTTTTTTTTTTTTTAAAANAAATTAAGAAGTATGTCCCCCATGCTATAGCTGAGTACAGACAAGAACACAGCTCCTTGTGTTAATCTTCTGGCGAAATGCTGCAACGAAACGCTGTGATCGATGTCGTATCACCTGAGACACGGCCCGTTCCGTTCGTCCTCGCTTTCAACGACCTTACTTATAACGTCACACTTCAACGGCGTTTTGGTCTTCGTTTCGGACATAGCCCTGCTCAGGTAAAGACTCTGCTCAATGGTATCAGCGGAGAGGCTAACGAAGGAGAGATCCTAGCCGTTCTTGGCGCAAGCGGAGCTGGGAAATCAACGCTAATCGATGCATTAGCAGGACGGATAGCGGAAGGTAGCTTGAAAGGCAGGGTAACTCTAAACGGTGAAGCTTTGGAATCTCGTGTGCTAAGAGTTATATCAGCCTACGTAATGCAAGACGATCTCCTCTTCCCCATGCTCACCGTCGAAGAAACCCTAATGTTCGCTGCTGAATTTCGACTTCCGCGAACCCTATCCAAATCAGTGAAGAGAGACAGAGTTGAAACCCTAATCGATCAATTAGGGCTCACAAATGCTAAAAACACTGTTATCGGAGACGAAGGCCATCGTGGTGTCTCCGGCGGAGAGAGGAGGCGTGTATCGATCGGGACCGACATTATTCACGATCCAATTGTCTTGTTCCTCGATGAACCAACCTCAGGACTAGACTCAACTAGTGCATTCATGGTGGTACAAGTCTTGAAAAGGATTGCACGTAGTGGCAGTATCGTAGTTATGTCAATCCATCAGCCTAGTTGTCGGATCATGGAGTTTCTAGATCGGATCATCGTCTTATCTTCTGGCCAGAGTGTGTATAGTGATTCTCCGGCGACTCTCCCTTTGTTCTTCTCGGAATTTGGTCGTCCCATATCGGATAAAGAGAACAATGCGGAATTTACACTTGACCTAATCAAAGAGCTTGAAGGTTCCTCTGAAGGAACCAGAGGTTTAGTCGCATTCAACCGGTATTGGCAACAAAAGAAGCTTAGACATAACCAAGAACCTCACCATAACTCATCCACCTTGAAAGAAGCCATTAACGCAAGCATTTCAAGAGGCAAACTCGTCTCTACTTCATACAGCTCGATTTCTTCATACGTGAATCCTTGGTGGGTCGAAACCATGATCTTAGCTAAACGATATATGATGAACTGGACCAGAACGCCAGAGCTAATAGGAACACGAGTGTTCATAGTCATGATGACCGGTTTTGTCTTGGCTACGGTTTACTGGAAAGTAGATGATTCTCCTAGAGGCGTCCAAGAACGGTTAAGCTTCTTCTCATTCGCAATGGCCACGATGTTCTACAGTTGCGCCGATGGGTTGCCGGCTTTTATCCAAGAAAGATACATTTTCTTGAGAGAAACCGCGCACAACGCTTACCGGAGATCCTCGTACGTTATATCTCACTCTCTCGTGACTCTACCTCATCTTTTTGCGCTTTCCGTTGGATTTGCGGCGACCACGTTCTGGTTCGTTGGTCTAAACGGAGGTCTGGCGGGTTTCGTCTACTATCTCCTGATCATCTTCGCGTCTTTCTGGTCGGGGTGCTCTTTTGTGACGTTTGTCTCTGGTATGATTCCAAACGTGATGATGAGTTACATGGTGACGTTTGGATATCTCTCTTACTGTCTTCTCTTCAGCGGATTCTACATCAACCGTGATAGGATCCATCTTTATTGGATATGGATTCATTACATTTCTCTGCTAAAGTATCCCTACGAAGCTGTTCTGCACAACGAGTTCGATGATCCTTCTCGTTGTTTCGTAAGAGGAAACCAAGTTTTTGATAATACATTGATCGACGGAGTGTCTGAAACGATGAAGACGAAGCTTCTTGAGACAGTGAGCAGTTATTTGGGGACGGAGATAACGGAATCGACGTGTTTGAGGACAGGCTCTGAGTTTCTTAAGCAACAAGGAATTGAGCAATTGGATAAATGGGGTTGCTTGTGGGTTACGATAGCTTGGGGATTCTTTTTTAGGATTTTGTTTTACTTTTCCTTGTTGCTTGGAAGCAAGAATAAGCGGGCGTGAATGTAAATTTCCGAAGCACAAATTTTCTTGTGATAGTAATCCGTTTTCTTGAATATATGTATTTTCTACGTCTTTGTGTGGTGTATTCGGGTATATATTGCCTGTAAATATCATACTGATAATGATAATTTATCTTGTTCTTCTCACTATTATTAGTTAATTATTAATTCTAGAAGCATTGTCAAACAAAAAAATGGGTAATCTAGTAGCTTAGTTATATTTGAGTTTCAAATCATACATTTCCGAAAATATTATCTTCATCACTGACCCATTTTTCCAAAGCCTAACTAGTCATATATATAATCCAGAAATTTTAACGACTTACCGTCCTTGGTGCAAATATAGCGTATATAACCAAATTTAAAATAGCTAACCGTTTCTATGCCATGATCCCATTTTCAAAAACAAAAGCATTACAATAAACTAGTTGCTCTGAATAGAATTCAAAGCAGCTGATTATGGCGGCAAGGAAGGCTAGAGTAGGTGGGAGTTAGTCACCTAGACCTAAAAGTCAACATAAAAATGTAATAAAAATCAAATTGTTGGGATTGGAAATACAAGAGCATCCACATCAAAGAGCGGTGGATAGAGCTTCAAAACATATTTTTTTTTATTATTATAAGAAAACTATTTTCGTAAAAAAAAAAAAACAAAAAAAATTAAAAATTTAAGAAAAGTTGGCGAGTCAGATACTGATATATGACGAGCTTTCTGAAACTGTTGTGGAAGAAGCGACTCTGGCAATTAAAGAGCTCCATGTCATTTAAATTTTTTTTTTTCTTTTTTTCTATAAAACCTTATATCATATCTCTTTGATGTGGGTGTTCTAAGAAGCCAAGTCCGTCATTACTGATTTCTTGTTACTATTACATCACTAGAGGTTGGATCAAGTACTAAAATACTAAAATACTAAAATAAGAAGAAGTTGCCTAATTCTTTGATTTTCTCTTTGAAGTGGTAGTATTAGATGGATCAACGACATTGCCTTTTTTAATTAAAAATTATATAGAAATTTGACGAAAATGAAGCATGTGTTTGCAATCTCAAAATATATTTGATTAAAGAAAAAGAATTAAAATGTGTTGAAATCTTTCGAAATACTCACCAAAATATAACAAGTAAACATAAAAACAAAAACAAGCGTGACTTTTTAAGAAAATCAAATAAAAGTTTTTTTTTTTTTTTAAATCAAATCAAATAAAAGTTCTAAATATGATATACTATTTATTGAGAAATGTTCGCAGGTAACATAATTTTGGAGTACAAATATATGTGAATCTACCATATAATCCATATATGCACGCATGCATGCATGTCTTGGCTACAAAGTTACATAAATAATAAATCCAATCAAGTAATGTCTTCTCTATGCTCGAACAAATCGTTTGGCTCAACCTGAGCCGCTCAAGTGAACAATACATAAACTATAACTCTAAACGAGGAAGAAAACTAAACTTACTCTTTAATCAAAAAACCAAAAAAAAATATCAAAAAGAGTAGCACAAAAGAAAAAGAGACTTTAACAAACAAAAAATATTGAGTTTGGTAATGAAAGTTCCACCGTTACTACCAAGTACCAACTAGTCAAGAAAACTTTTACCAAAAAAAAAACTAGTCATCAAGAAAACCAGAAAAGAAGTTTGAAATTTCGTGCAGGCTTTCCCAAATTTTTTAGAAACACAGTGTGTTTAAACAGAGAAGTTTCCAAAATTGGCGCAGAAATTATACCAAACTCCACTCACGCAAAGAATTTAACGCTAGCTAAGCTGGTCGTTGGGCGAAATATAAATTTCTTCCAACGCCTCTTCTATTCACTACACACTTTATATAGTATTTCGCTACCAACATATGATCATGAAGAGTCTATTTAAAAAAAAAAAAAAAAAAAAAAAAAAAAATNAAAACAAACATTAATTGACCAAACTGTGTGATACGCAAGATAGTTCTCATCATAGTCCTATTCCTCGGTTAGATCAACACCCTTCACCTAATTCTCCATTCAATAACACACCTTATCGCCACGTGTCCACCATTTCATATACTTCAAAGAATTTTTGGTAATTATTACTTCACACTTCACACTTCACATTGGGAATTATAGATTTATAGGTCATCCTCATCCCATTACCTCCCACCCTTAATAACTAAACCGAATTAAATACGAGAAATCCAAAACGCATTTCCATCCAAAACGCTAAAACTAATATTTTAGTCAACAACACAAATCTAACTGATTTCTCATGATGCAACTCATACAACGCACATAGCCTTCGTGTTAACACACATACACACCTTGCTTATATATATACGATAGCGAATCCGCGATAGAGAAAGATACAGAGAGAAACGAAAGCGCTAATCATTTCTCACTTCTTCTCGATGTCTCGCATTGTAGCAGAAGATCACGACGCTGGTGACAATGACTCGACGTATCATTCCATGGAGATTAGCTCGTCGTTAACTTTAGGTCAACTTCTCAAGAACGTAAGCGACGTTCGGAAGATAGAAGTCGGAGACGATACTCCTGTTCGTGAATCTTTTCACCGGGACGATTCGCTACTTGATGAAGATTACGACGATGATCTCATGCGTCCTGTTCCGTTCGTTCTTTCTTTCAACAACCTCACTTACAACGTCTCTGTTCGCCGGAAGTTCGAGTTTCACGATCTGATCCCACGTAGGAGGCTGTCTTTCTCCAAGACCAAGACTCTTCTAGACGACATCTCCGGTGAGACACGCGACGGAGAGATTCTTGCCGTTCTTGGAGCTAGCGGGTCAGGTAAATCAACTCTGATCGACGCTTTGGCGAATCGGATTGCTAAAGGAAGCTTGAAAGGCACTGTTACGCTTAACGGAGAGGCTCTTCAATCTCGGATGCTGAAAGTTATATCGGCGTATGTAATGCAAGATGATCTTCTCTTCCCGATGCTAACTGTAGAAGAAACACTGATGTTCGCTGCTGAGTTTCGATTGCCAAGAAGCTTGCCTAAATCCAAGAAGAAGCTCCGTGTTCAAGCGTTAATCGACCAGTTAGGGATTCGGAACGCGGCGAAAACGATCATCGGAGACGAAGGACGCCGTGGAATCTCCGGTGGAGAGAGACGGCGAGTTTCGATCGGAATCGATATCATCCATGATCCGATTGTTCTCTTTCTCGACGAACCGACTTCTGGTTTGGACTCCACGAGCGCGTTCATGGTGGTGAAAGTGTTGAAGAGAATCGCCGAGAGTGGCAGTATCGTAATAATGTCTATACATCAGCCTAGCCACAGAGTTCTCGGTTTACTTGACCGTCTTATCTTCTTGTCACGTGGCCACACCGTCTTCAGTGGATCTCCGGCGAGTCTGCCGAGTTTCTTCGCCGGATTCGGAAATCCAATACCGGAAAACGAGAGCCAGACGGAGTTCGCACTCGATCTCATCAGAGAGCTCGAAGGATCCGCCGGTGGAACCAGAGGATTAGTGGAATTCAACAAGAGCTGGCAAGAGATGAAGAAACAGAGCAATCAACAGCAAATCGTTACTCCGCCGGCTTCTCCTTACCCAAATTTAACCCTGAAAGAAGCAATCTCCGCCAGTATAAGCAGAGGGAAGCTAGTTTCCGGTGGCGGCGCTGGATCCTCCGCTATAAATCACGGTGGCGGAACCACAACACTAGCCGTCCCCGAATTCGCGAATCCATTCTGGATCGAGATCAAAACTCTCTCCAAACGATCAATCCTCAACTCCCGAAGACAACCGGAGCTCTTCGGAATCCGATTAGCCTCCGTAGTCGTCACCGGATTCATTCTAGCCACCGTCTTCTGGCGATTAGACAATTCCCCGAAAGGCGTCCAAGAGCGTCTAGGCTTCTTCGCGTTCGCAATGTCCACAATGTTCTACACTTGCGCCGATGCTCTCCCCGTCTTCCTCCAGGAACGCTACATCTTTATGAGAGAAACAGCTTACAACGCTTACCGGAGATCCTCCTACGTCCTCTCTCACGCGCTCGTCTCCTTCCCTTCGCTCATCTTCCTCTCTCTAGCTTTCGCAGCGACGACGTTCTGGGCTGTCGGGCTCGAAGGAGGCCCAATGGGCTTTTTATTCTATTGCCTAATCATTTTAGCCTCTTTCTGGTCCGGAAGCTCCTTCGTGACATTCTTATCCGGCGTCGTTCCGCACGTGATGTTGGGTTACACGATCGTTGTGGCCATTTTGGCTTACTTCTTGCTGTTCAGTGGCTTCTTCATCAACAGAGATCGAATCCCAGAGTACTGGATCTGGTTTCATTACCTCTCCCTGGTTAAGTATCCGTACGAGGCGGTTCTTCAGAACGAGTTCTCGGATCCCACGGAGTGTTTTGTGAGAGGTGTTCAGATTTTCGACAACACGCCTTTGGGGGAATTGACTTATGGGATGAAACTGAGGCTATTGGATTCTGTGAGTCGATCGATTGGGATGAGGATTTCGAGCTCTACGTGTCTGACGACGGGTGCTGATATTCTGAAGCAGCAAGGAGTGACGGAGCTTAACAAATGGTATTGTTTGCTTGTCACGGTATGTTTTGGATTCTTTTTTAGGGTTTTGTTTTACTTGTGTTTGTTGCTTGGTAGCAAGAACAAGAGGAGGTGAAAATGTAACTTTCACCTGAGGATCCTTAAAACCAAGAACATATATTGTATTTTGTTTTTCCCTTGTCGTGAATATGATTTGTTGATTGATCTTTACTTTGAATTGTATTCTTTAACATGTTGTATTACTTTTGGCCTTTCGCCGGCATAATAAAATTCATGCTTTAGGATTATATATGCATTACACAAATCACCTCTAAATTGCTTTATACGGCTTGAAGATTGAAATAGACTCATTGAGATTGTGAAAGCCGATGATGTTGACAAAGAGACCTATAACTTCAATTGAGTTGTTATTATTCTTCCCAAAAAAAAAAAAAAAAATTAAATAAATAAATTGTAGGAAAAATTTTAAAACTTGGTATAGTTTTAATTCAGCGCATCGCACGGGTCAAATTTCTAGTGTAATTTATTTTTTATGCAATTTTATATATAAATGAAGAAAATACTAACTAAAATATAATAATTAGACATGAATTTAACAAATGTTAAATAAAATTTCTAATTGTTTTTAGGTCCATAACCATTTAATAATATTTATTTTAATTAGAATAATTGGACAAAAATTTGATGTTTTGATCTATTTTGATGATATTGTTTATTTCGTCTTTATTTATTTATAGGACGAATCTAATATATATATATATATATATATATATATATATATATATATTTATTTATTGAAATAAAGAAAATTAGCGAGTATATATACAAATCAAACTAGAGATCCACTATAGATCTTAAGTGAGAAGGAGTCAAAACCTGAAAAGTGATTCCAGAAAATAAAAATCACCTCAGATGATTAAGATACGTGATAAAAGATAAAAGATATTTCATCGAAAGGAAAATTGCGCTAACTATGAATTGGAAGGTAAAAAGTATTCTCGCAATATGACTTTGATTTATGTTATATTATGTAATCTTTATAGTGGTCTTTAAATTTATAGTTGATTTTGTGCTAAAAGAATTAATACCAACATTAAAACTTATATTACCATGACAAAATGTGTTTGTAAGAATAATGATTAAGATTAAAAACGCTCAAAAATCGAACGGAGAGGAGAGAACAACAAATCTATGGTTTTTTCAGATTTATTAATTTGAGTAAATTTTATATACAAAGAAGAAAACATTAAAAAAAAAAAATCAGGAATCTACTACGTTAAGAATGATTTTGTAAATACAATGTTTTTAGTTCTAAAGTTTTGTGTGCTAGAATTTTATAGCCAATAAATATATATATTTAAATTTAAATTCTAGTACTCCCTCTGTTTTATTTTGTAAGGGGTTTTAGAGATTTTTTTTAATATATAAGGAGTTTTAGAGTTTTTATGCAAAATTAAATGTGTTTTTGTTACTTTTGATTATTTATATTTTGCAGATTATGTTTTTATTAGTCGAAATGTTTTGAAATTGATGATAAAATATATTTTATTTCAAAAGATACAAAAATTAAGTGGTTTTTAATTTGTGTGTAAAAAATTTAAAGCCCCAATATTATGAAAGAGAGGGAGTAATTAGCAGAAATTTGATAGCGGTAGTATGAACAAAGAAGCTAATTTCACGATGACAAACAAATTACAAAATGATAACAATAAAATTGGGAATCATCCTGAACCGAACCGACATTGTACTAAATTCTAGATCAGAAAAACTAACCGTATCAGACCGAACTAGCTACAACCGGACTGTGTCTGTTAACGCAACCGCTCTGGCTGCTTCAAGAGACGACCAGTCATAATACGAGCGGTGGTTGCTCACGCGCCAGTCGATAGCTTAAAATCGACGACGAGATTAGGGGTTTGGCCGGAGATGCTATTGTGCTTCCAGACGGTGAAGCTGTTTGGGTTTCAGCAAAGGCGAAATTTTCGCTCTTTAGCAAAGCGTTTTAGCTTCAACGGACAATCAGATACAGAGCCCCAAGCTCAGGTTTTTGTTTTCTTGTTCGCATTTTCTTTTTCCCCAGAGAATTAAGATTTCCGACAAGGTTTTGTTTTTCAAGTCGAATTTGTATTGGGAATTGTAAAACTAAAAAATTCCTTCTAGTATAGCAATTGGTTACCAAAGATGAAACCTTTTATGCTCTCTTTGCTTATTCTCTCAACGGAAACCAAAGTGTTACTTGTTGATTTTATAAGCTGAGTAGCTGACTGATGATGTATAAGCATGTTAAAAGAATCTTTTACCATATTATATCCATTTAGGCCTCTTTGGATAAGGAGTGCATTGACTTCTTACCCTGGTTAGAGCGGATTGCTGGAGCCAAGATAAGCAACACCCTTTCGATTGGGAAATCAACCTATGGCAGGTTGGTGATGTGTTGAATAAGATGCAAGTGTTTCTGTAGTCCAGTTTTTTACTATTCATTTCGTGTTCATAAGTATTGTTATTGTCTTGGACATATTGGATTTGTTTCCTGCATCGGGCATGCTCTTCAGAGTCCATTCATGTAATGAAATCATGCCATTTTTGTCTCGTTGAGTCTTCTGATTATCATTTGTGAGTAGTTTGCTTATATATGTTCTGAAGCATTTTGTTGCTGAAACTTTGTCGATTTCATTTGCTACCAAAGGCTGTCTCTTGCTGTGTTGGTTAGGTTGGTGTATAGAATACACTAACCAATTTATCAATTATTGACTTGTGAGCAGGGCGTTGTTTGCCTCAAAAGTAATTCATGCCGGGGACTGCATGTTGAAAGTCCCTTTCAATGCGGTATAGTATTAAAATTATCTTTTCTTCTTTGTCGCATGGTCTAAACACGAAAGAAGATCAACACATATCTGTTGTTTGTTCTAATAACTGAATTTTCAGCAAATAACTCTGGATGAGCTGCCCCAAGATATTAGAGTTTCATTGACGGATGAAGTTGGAAACATT
This sequence comes from Noccaea bulbosa, assembly GCA_900406535.1. Taxonomy (NCBI): domain Eukaryota; kingdom Viridiplantae; phylum Streptophyta; class Magnoliopsida; order Brassicales; family Brassicaceae; genus Noccaea; species Noccaea bulbosa. The sequence goes on from OVBJ01001843.1 coordinate 14,815, forward strand.
GGAAAGCTTGCTGCTCTTCTTATGATCGAGATGAAAAGGGGTCAAGTAAGGTGACGTCAACATTTTGAGTTTTAATGTAATCTTTATATAATTCTCCATTTGATGTGAGAGTGTTGGTATCGACTTAAGTCTATGATTGCTTCTGAATCAGAACTCTCGATGGGTCCCTTATATCAGCCGCCTTCCTCAGCCTGCAGAGATGCACAGCCCGGTGAGATTTACCTCTAGTCCTAACAGTGGTCCAGATTTCTGAATCTCTTTATTTTTGTTTCGGCCACATCTTTAATGTTTTGTTTTTTTGTCCTAAGCTTCTTATTTTCCACCTACAGTCCTACTCCTCCCTTTTTCTACCTTTTCGCCATTTCGTTGTCCATGCTTTTCTGGACAATGCAGAATATTTGCTCAATAATGGTATCTTTATTCTCTCTAGATCTTTTGGGATGAAGATGAGTTCAACATGATTCGTTGTAGCGCAGTTCACAAGGAAACTGTAAAACAAAAAGTTCGGGTTGAAAAGGAATTCTCACTTGTATTAGAAGTAAGTATGTTATGTTTCCTTTAATGATCCTACAAGTGTTGTTTTTTGGTGGAAATTTTGATTTTCCCTGCAATTTTCAGTCCTTGGGACGTTTTTCTTATCCTAGTGGATAAGAGTTGTAAAACTACTTTTGGTGATTCTTTAGGCATTTAAGCAACATCTTTTCAATGTGATTGAACGCCCAGCTCTGGATCATTTCATGTATGCTTATGCTTTAGGTGAGAAAGTTACTCTGCAACTATTCTATCTGTTTCTGGTTTTACTCAACCATGCACAGTCGTCCCTCACAAGGGAGGTTTTAATCATGTGTTACCACTCACATTCTTTAGCTTGTTCAGACTCTAATCTGGATCTTTACTTAATCTGCATAACTTGTTGCTGGACAGTGGGATCTCGTGCGTGGGAAACCTCAAAAGGCATATCTCTGGTATTGTCTTCAATATACTTTCTTGGGCGTTGTTCTTCAGTTGGCTTATGGTGATTTGTGGTATAGATAGATGTGCTGACCATCTAACAGATTCCGTTTGCAGACTTCATGAACCATGATGGGCTTTCTGCATCAATCGTTTTGAGCGATGAAGACAACCAACTCTCAGAGGTTTAATATTATGTGTTCTCTTCATCTCGTGTTTGCGCACATCTTCTTTTATATTCTCTGTCACCTCCATGTCTCATTCGATACATCAGCTAGAGTGAATCGACAATAGCGGAATCTTAAGTTAAATATGATGTACATCGATCTAGTAAAAATGCATGGTTCTTGATTCCCTGTTACTTTCTCTTGAATCTAAAGGCTTGCAAGTTGCAACACAGACTGAAACAAACCAGTACACACTGATTCTAAGTTTCCAACTTTGCAGGTCACTGCAGATCGTGACTACATTCCTGGTGATGAGGTAGAATTATAACACAATGAGAGTCACTTTCTCATGGGATGTATTACTTTCGCTTTGTTTCTAGAAGAACATTCTCTGTGTAGGTGTTCATTAGGTATGGAGAATTCTCAAATGCTACACTCATGTTGGATTTTGGATTTACCCTTCTTTACAACATTCATGACGAGGTTTGTAATCTCTATCATGACACTGTAGCCGTAACAACATTGATCTATGGAGATGTTGAGTTGAAAAGATGGCCACTGTCATTTGATTGATTAACTAGGTTCAAATCCAAATGGATGTACCGAACGAGGATCCGCTCCGCAATATGAAGCTGAGACTTCTCCAGACACATCACACTCGAAGTGTCAAAGATATCAGTATCTTTCACTCTTCTTGTGATACTTTCACAATCAAGTAGGTATTAAAGTTTAGCTTGAGGATGCCACTAACCCCAATACACACTATCAGAGCTTTCTGCAGATGTGTATGTAAGTCTAGTTTTGGTTGTCTCTCAGGGAAGTGAAATCTGCTAGAGGAAAAGGGAAAGGAATTCCGCAGTCTCTTCGAGCATTTGCACGTCTTCTCTGTTGTACCTCTCCGCAAGGTGCTCAAAATCAAACTAGTTACTCTCTTTCATCATCTTCCGAGGCTGATCCTTAAACTGATTCTTCCAGAGCTGGATGATTTGTCAAGAGAAGCTGCACAAAATGACGGCCGACTAGCTCGGCTTCCCTTTGAAGACGGATGCAGAGAGTTGGAGGCACATAAGATCATCTTGTCTCATATCAATAGATTAAGTGAGGATCATAGTGCTTGCATCAAGGTACCGATGAAGGCTTGGCTCAGCTAATTGCCACATAGTGAACTGAATGTAGGTTTTGATAAAAGGTTTGTTTGGTGCTTTTGCAGGAAGTGGAAGCATCTCATTGCCATTTTGTATCACAGAGATCTGCTATTAGAAGGCAGATGGCAAGAGATCTCCTCTTCGGTGAGCTTCGTGTTCTGAGATCTGTAGCTGACTGGCTCAATCATTATTGCACAAACTTGAAAACTTGAGGATCCTTTTTGAGCTATATATAGAGCCGATTTTACAATCTCTACAATAGTAATTTATACCAAGGGATTGAGATATTGGTGTGGATAAGTAGTTGAGTTTTACTCTGTTGATCATGTTGGATCAGGATGGTCACATCAAGTGCGGATAATGATAGTAAAACATCAGTTAACTGTGGTTTGTGAATGGTGTGATACACAATAATTTTTTTACTTTTTAAACGTGTCTTAAACTTTTTAAGGTGCATGTTTTTCTTGTTTTTGAAACTTTATTGGAATAAAGTGATTAAAAAAGGCAAAAAAAATGAAAGAGTGAAATTGTGTTGATGCTTGGTGATATAAGTAAAAACAAAAAAACCTAGTAAACTCTAAGAATCCAGTCAAGTTGAGTGGGGAATAGAAGCTGAGATGATGTTGAAATCCTAGGCATAGATCCTATCTCCTTTTGTCTCTCTTCAAGATTGCAGGAGGTTGTTGCTAAGAGGGAGATCTTTACAGTTTTTAAACACTTTGAGTTAGCGAGAATGTATGTCAATAGTTGTTTCTCATCTTTTGTTGCTACACAGTGACTCCACCCAAATATCTCTAGGTGAGACGACAAGCATTCGGGAATTGAACTGGGCTGGTTCCAGGATGGTGTGTGAGTCCCCGCCCACTCCTGATGATGTCATTACATTTAGTTTAAAATATCATCAAAACTAGATCCGTACTTGTTTAAAAAATTTAAAGGGATGGGGTTACTTAATTACCGTGTTGATGAAAAGAGTCTTTAGTTTGGGAGAGTTTTGAAGCAAAAACATAAGGGGTTCCAACCAATCAACTGAAGTTGCTGGAAGGAAATGAAACTCTGTGAGCCGAGAGAACTTAGTAGCGCTACAACAGTGAACCTGTCATAGAAAATTAAAAATAAACAACATTACTTGACGAAGAAGCAACAAGGAACCTATATGATGAAATCACTACCATTGGCTCGGTCAAATACAAGAATAGACGTCTGGCAGAAGAAAGACATGTCAGAAGCTTGTCATCGGGGTTAGGAACATTGTTTATGGATGCCTCATCAAGGCAATGCATATTCTCTAACGAGCAGTAGTTTCCCCAAACATCGTATAATTCCATATTTGTTATTGCAGGGGAATCTATTACCAACGACCCAGTGGGATCACCAGCATGATCCCGCTCAAGAGGAGTCCAGTAATACAATCTTTTCAAGGAAGGCACTTTCACGGTAAAATTTTTCAACTTGTCATCTTTGCGTCTGAACACCTTGAGATACTCGATCGAGAACAGGGGAACTTGATAAAAGGCTAACAAGAGAGTCTTCGTCTTTGTACACCACGTCCATAAGTCTCAGATATAAGAGAGAAGGTAGGCGAGCCTGATAAGAAACATCCACTAGAATCTGGTTGGATAGAGTTAAATCAACGAGCGTGTCGCATGTGTAAAGAATCTTAGGAAGGCTTGTGGGTGCTCCGTTCATGTTGAACTCGAATTGTACCACTTCTACACCGCGGTTAACTGCGTTCTCAACCAACTTCTCGACATCCGCATGAACCGAAGAAAGTATGAAAACTAAGCACTCTAGTTTCGGTGCCTTGTGAAGTTGCAATGCCTGCTCAAGGCTCTTGCTGCCTTCGTCTTTGAAGGAGATTTGAGGCATCATCGTCCAGATATGACGCCATCGTTTAGACAATACTGCAGTGGTGGCTGCGTCTTTTGTCGGGACGAAGTACAAGATCCGAAAGAGCATATCGTCGGGCAAATCACAGATTCCATTATCCATTCTCTGATCAGTTTCGGTTGATAGCTGCTTAGTATCCGACATAATATCCCACACAAAAAAAAAAAAACAAAGACCAATGACTTCAGAAACCCTATCCCCTCTCTACTTAAAACCCTAATTTATTTCACGCAAAAGTTCTATGAGACTTGACTACAGTAATCAACTAAATATATATACACACGCAACATGTTGGAAAACCCTAATTTTTTTTATTTATTTATTTTAAGTATTGGGAAATAGACATTTTTGACCCTTTCAAATTTATCAATTGAAATAAATGGGAGGTTGCTTATGCGTTACGATAGCTTGGGGATTCTTTTTTAGGAGTTTGTTTTACATCTCGTTGTTACTTGGAAGCAAGAATAAGCGTGGCGTCAATGTAAATTTCCGAAACACAAATTTTTATTGTGAAAGTAAGCCGTTTTCTTGAATATATGTAGTAGTTTCTACATCTTTGTATGTATTTGGGTAATTTATTGGCTGTAAATATCATATTGATTATGATAATTTATCTTGTTCTTCTCAATATTATTAGTTAATTATTAATCCTAGTAGCGTTGTTGTTAGGATTTTAGAGGCTCAAAGACGTGACATTTATGATGAGCTTAAGCCCCAACACACCAAGACAGAAGTAGCTTGATGTATCAAACAGAGAGTTGTAGAAAACAGAGTAAAGAGAGCTTGGAGAAGAGATTAGAGAGAAGGAGAAGACTGGGAGGGCACACACAGTTTAACCAGTTCACGTCCGTTAACGAGGGTCGCTACGTCTGGCCGAGCCTCTGCTCGGAATCCACTAAAACCAGGACAGTGATTACAACAAGAAGCTACAAGTGACCCGCCTAATACCCTTCACTAGTACTTAGACTCACTATGTACTACTTCTTGTGCTAGAGAAAACAATGAACAAAGCTTATACTTAATATGTTTACTCTCCCTCACTTGTCTTTGATCTTCCCACATTGTGCGGCTTGCTCCCTCTCAAGTTAAATAGGAGGAGACAACCTCAAACTTAAGTAACAAGACGACAAAGGAAAAGGCTCCTCCTTAACCCATCTGTAATTCATCATCTTAACCAGAGTTATGTCTTGAGTTACTTTTGCTCTTGATTTCCTTGTTCATCAAGTTCTCATCTTCAAAAAAGTGGTAGTCTTTGTTCCCCAGGTCCAATTGGAAGGCTACTTTTTCATGTTAGAGCCAGACGGAGTTCGCACTCGATCTCATCAGAGAACTCGAAGGATCCGCTGGTGGAACCAGAGGATTAGTGGAATTCAACAAGAGATGAAAAAAACAGAGAAATGACCAGCAAATCGTTACTCCGCCGGCTTCACCGTACCCAAATTCAACCCTGAAAGAACCAATATCCGCCAGCATAAGCAGAGGTAAACTAGTTTCCGGTGGAGGCGCTGGGTCATCCGCCATAAACCACGGTGGCGGAACCACAACACTAGCCGTCCCTGCATTCGCGAAGCCGTCCCTCAGGTTTTTGTTTTCTTGCTCGCATATATTTATAGAGAATTAAGACTTCCAATAAGGTTTTGTTCTTTCTAGTCGAATTTGTATTGGCAAATGTAAAACTAAAAATTCCTTCTAGTAAAGCAATTGGTCACCAATGATATAACATTAATGCTCTCTTTGCTTATTCTCTCAACGGAAACCAAAGTGTTATACTTGTTGATTTTATAAGCTGAGTAGCTGGCTGATGTATAAAGAGGTCTAAAACGAATCTTTTACCATTTTATATCCATTTAGGCCTCTCTGGATAAGGCGTGCGTTGACTAAATTACCCTGGTTAGAGCAAAAATCGCTGGAGCCAGGATAAGTAACAGGTTGGTGATGTTTTGAATAAGATGCCAGTGTTTCTATAGTCCATTTTCTTACAAGTCGTTTCATGCTTTCAAGTAACTGGGTTTATGCTTTTCAGAGTCCAGTCATGTAATGTAATGATCTGTTTCTTCGTTTAAACCATGCCATTCTTGTCTCGTTGAGTCTTCTGATTATTTGGTATTCCATCCATTTGCGACTAGTTTGCTTATATTATATATATATATATATATATATATGTTCTGCAGCATTTTGTTGCTGAAACTCTGTCAATTTCATTAGCTACCAAACGCCGTCTCTTGGTGTGACTTGTGTCTATAGCAATGTGTCTAGCTTCTTTATAATCGATCTCCTCCTGACACCCCACCTGAGTATGTTTATGTTCCTCACTTGGTTTTTTTGCGTCTCATTCAAGATCAGAGAGATCTCTGTTTTGAGTGTATTGACACTTTTTTGGTTCTTGACGTGTTTGGTAATTGCAGTGCAACTTTGATTTTCGAAGTGGAGTTGGTTGCTTGTAGACCAAGGAAAGGTGCGAGTGTTGGAAGTGTTTCTGAGGAGAGAGCTAGGCTAGAGTAAGCACTATAGTCTTAACTTTTGACATTCTTCTCTCCATAGGCCTATATAAAAACTCTCTTTTTCCCCCTTATGGTTATGGTTGCAGAGATCTGAAGAAGCAGAGAGAGATCGCTGCGGCTGCTAAAGAGGATGATAAGAAAAGAGAGAGGAAGCAAAAGCTGCTGCAGCTGCTAGGGTTCAAGCTAAGCTAGACGCTAAGAAAGGTCAAGGCAAAGGCAAATCTAAACAAGTCGCAAGGGAAGAGACCAAATTGTATCTCGTAAACATCATTTCCTGATGTAGCTTGAATCTAATAATCTACCATTATGTGATCTTTTTGTGGGTTTTAGAAATAATTACTGAAAAAACTCATTCAACCAATCTTCACAAACATTTTCATTTAAATTCCCACCAAATTAACTTTTTTCCTGTCCATCATCACAAGTGTTTTCTTGTAAACACATTCCCTCATTCTTGTGTCATCTCCACGTTTAACTCTATCTAACCAGACTCTCTGAGCTGGATCTATTGACAATCCACCCCCATGTCGTCTTGTTTCCCATGTTTCTCTCCATCATTGTGACGATATAAGTATTCATGTCCTGAGACTCTAGCTGTCTTACGGAATCCATTTGAATCCAATAATTGTCTCTCAACTTCCATAATCATCATCATTCATCACTAAGGTGGTAAATTGGATTCCATATCTAAAGAGATGACCCATATTTCACGCCTACATCATCAACCAACCTTCTCTTCCCCAGTCGAATCCGACATGTTCTGACATGAGTCGCACACCACCTGTTCGACGAATTTCTCGTGGTTTGGGCTATCTTTTTGTGTCAGAGTGTTAAACGCGATAAACCGGAAATCCTTATCATTAAACCGAAACAACATTAAACCAAAGTACTCACAAAAAGACTGTTAAACGCGATAAACCGGAAATCCTTATTACATCATTTAACCGAAACAACATTAAACCAAAGTAATCTCAAAGAGTGTTAAACGGGATAAACCGGAAATCCTTATTAAACCGAAACAACATTAAACCAAAGTACTAAAAAAGTATGTAAACCGGAAATCAAGAGAGTGTATGTGAACCGGAAATCCTTCACGACCGATTGTGACGGATTTCAGTAGTCATGACCGATTGTGACGGATTTCAGTAGTCACGACGGATTGTAACGGATTCTAGTAATTGGCAAATGGACAGTAGGAAAACCTCGGTGCGGCCTATGCAGACTTCGTCTGAGGCACGTTTCTGGTTTCGAAAACGTTTCCAAAATAGAAACTCTCAAAAAGTTGTTGGAAACTCGTTTTTCCACGTTTTTAAAAATATTCAATTTGGAAACTCGATATAAATATATATTTGAAAATATTTTTTTCCATGGAGATTATAACAATAATAATATATAATATTTTTAAACTTTTGATATTATCATTATGAGATTTATATTTAGTTAAACTATTAAGTATTTAGTATAACTAGTTCTTTCACCCGCGCTACACGCGGATCTGTATTTTAAATTGGTTTAATATATATTTTTAAAGAATAATTTTTTAAAAATGTAAAAATTAACAGTTAAAATTTGTCAATCTTTCAATACCAAAATTCTCTGGAAAATATTTTTTTTAGATATACCAATACTTTGTTGAGATCAAATCTTGGTATACAAAAATATTATTTAGATCAAATCCCGTTAACAAAAATGTTTTTGTCTGTCTAATGACCAAAAGTTACTTGAAATTTTTCAAATCATTATAATAGGATCAACTTTATTAGTAATATATATATATACTTATATATGTTTTGTAAAATGTAATGTTATTTTATGATCTATTGTGACGTGTTAGTCATTTTCTAAAAAGATTTTTGTTTTTAAATATA
>OVBJ01001844.1:0-23331 GCA_900406535.1 Noccaea bulbosa
AAAAATCGCTAATCGGTGACCGACCGACTGAATAGCGATTAACGAAATTTTTAACACACCTATAGGGTTATATCTTTCTATGACATACACTTTCGCTTATAATGGCCTACAAACAATTGTAATTTTTATAATGATGTATTTCCAATTCTATATATATTGTTTAGTACATTTTCATTACTCACTTTAGAATTTTCCCAATTCTCTTTTTCAATCATTTTCTGATTTTGCATGTCCATTTTCTCTTATCATCGCGGTAATTTAATTTTGTATTCCCTTACTTACATCATAGTTTGTTGGCACATTTATTCATTTACTCCACTTTCGTTATGGTTTATTTACAAATAAACAAATATGATCATTATTCAAGCAATCTATTATATATCATAGATTACTGCTTATCTACACAGTTGTATCTTTTCATGATGCATTTTTTTCGTTTATAATTGCTTAACTTTACCAGTAATTGCATTTTTTAAAGATAATATACTTTAATTCATACTCCCTCTGTTTCAATATATTAGGAGTTTTAGAGTTTTTTGTTTTGTTTTATATTATAAGGTGTTTTCAAGTTTTTATACAAAATTAAATGTGTTTTTGTTGTTTTTTTATTTTTTGAATTTTGCAGATTATTTTTTATTGGTTGAACTGTTTTGGAAATGATGATAAAACATATTTTATTTTTAAAAATACCTAAATTAAATGTGTTCTTAATCTGTATGCAAAAACCTAAAACCCCTTATATTGTGAAACAGAGGGAGTATATATTTGTTAGGTTTGATGTGAAAAATATGTTTTGGGCTTATGAGCCAAAAAAAAAAAAAATCTAAATATTAATATTGGAAAAAGTATTGTTTAGAAAAACTGTAAAATTATGGAAAATAGTTTTAGTAGATTATAAAAGTCTTGTAATCTATTTTTTTTTTTCTGGGAACACATTACAGTATCCTTATGCATGTAGGACAGACATGAACTTTGGCAATGCGAAGTGTTCTAGATCCTGATTGGGAAGGACTTTCACTTTAGACTCTGTAGGCTTTGGCTGTAGAGAATTTTGTTTTAAAGACTGGGACTGTTACTTTTAATATTTATAAAAGTCTCATTGGCAACAAAAACTGTAAGAACTATGATTGTGATATTTAAATATTATGAATTTTTTTTTTTTGTCTATAATATAAATTGTAAACTAATTTTAGCATTTAAAATGCAGTAAATTAATTTGGTGTTGTATTTTTTTTTCATAAAAACTATTAATATTTTTAATTATAAATATTAGAAAATAGATCTTAAAAGAATGTGAAAAAATAATAATTGTAAGTTAGTAAGAGCTTCACTTTGATAAAAATAATCTACTTGGTATAATAAGTTAAAATATTTGGAGAAAATCCAAATTTAATTAAGATGAATGAAGCCATCATGATAATATGTGGTTGGGGTTATCTTGTGGGTTTCATTAAGATGCTTCCTTTTTTATGTCTTTCAAATGACGTCTTCCATGATGATCATTATATGTATACACATTAAAAACAATTGGAGAGCACAAAACACTTATGATTAATGACCAAACATGTAAGCAAGACAACTATCCACACCCAATGTCTAGTGAAATGAGGTTCAAATTCCAAGTTATTGTCAAAAACAGACTACGGTCGTCTGAATGAACCGACTTAAAGGCTGGGAAACTTGGGTTGAGCACATAATGATCCCAGAGAACCGTCTGAATGAGACATGTCAAATCATCTAAATCTATATAAAAAATGATTATAGTTTTCATACGCATGATCTTGTTATACACTTAGCCAACAATCTATGTCATGATGTAACGGAAAAAAATAATGCGTATGAAAACTATTATCCTTTTTTATATAGATTTAACCCAGCTCACGGTGCCCTGGGATTAGTCTGTGCTCAACCCAAGTACCCGGCTAGGGGTGTTTAATTTAGTAAAACCGAACTGAACCAAACTGAACATAAATAGTTCATATGGTTTGGATTTGGATACACCGTATAAATCGTATGGATGCAATTTTATATAAACTGTGGATATTGATATGATTTGGATATTATCCGCAAAAACCAAAACAAACCGAATAGCTCTATATATTAATATAATAATATAATAATATATTGTATACACATATGATATATATAATAATATAAATTTACAGTAATAATATTATTTAGGCTTTTAAATTTACTTTTAGAATCTTTAGAGTTTTATACTTTAAAATAATATAAAAGTTTGTAATTTTTTTTTTTTATTAGGAGAAAAATTTAAAAACCTAAATAATAAAATAATAATAATACAAAAATACAAATAAACCGAAAATCGAGATTATTCGAACCGAAAATATTCAAACCGAAAAATCGATAACCGATATTATCCAAACTGAACCAAACACAAATAAGTATGGATATAATATGGTAACTATTTTTTATTAACCGAAAAACCGAAAACCGAAAAACCGATCTGAAACCAAATCGATATCGGCATAGAAAAGCCTTAGCCCTAGCCTTTAAGCCGTCTCATTGAGACGATTGTAGTCAGTTTTTAACGTTTTCAAATGGCTTCCCGTTAACGGCCTTTAAGCCGGCTCATTAGGGTTGATTACTTACCCACTGAAATAATTGAAGATATGGTCTTCCGTTAACGGAAAGCCATTGGAGAATGTCAAACACAGACTATTGTCTCTTCGTTTGAGTTTCTTTTTTTTTCTGTTTTAGTTGGTGTCGATGGAAGAATATTGCATTAGTGGTTTATATAAATAGAATTGAAACAAAGAGATAAGGTAGATGATCTTGCTCGCATCTATCGTTCTGTTTTATATATGTAAACTTTGTATCTCCAGTTTGAATTTCTGAACTTTTTTTGGTATTCTAATATTGTTGACAACAAAAATGGGTAAATGATTTGTAAAGATATGAATTGAAGATTTTTGTTTGAATAGTATTAAGTTTTTGTTGACGCATTTAAGATAAAACTAAATAAGGTATATCTAAACTGAATCAAAACTATTTTTTATAGAAACTGAAAAATATACCGTATTTTGTTCAAAATATTTCTTTTTCAAATATCAAAAAGACCTTAATTGATTTTAAACCATAGTGTAGAAAAAAGATTGAAACTAGATTTCTTAAAAATACAAGAAATACATTTATATTAGATTAATAAAACAATTTTGTTCAAAATTGAATTCCAAACTAGACCAAAATAATACCAAGTTGTTTATATTAGATTTGGTTTATACATTAATTATTTGTTCGAAACCTAACCAAATCTGAAACCCCGATTCAACCATGTTTAAAATATCTATTTGGCTATGTTGTTCCAAGGAATTACGTAAAATGAATTTCTTTCCAAATATGTTGGGGAATAATATAACTTTGTGGTCATAGTCAATACACTGAATTTATTATTTAACTTGTAGTTTTTCATTAGTTAATGCTCATAGTTTGATTGACCATATCATTTCCATTATTGTGCATTGTACAAAATAGCAAGTTTAACATCTTTTTTTGGTGTTGCCAACAAAAAAAAAAAAAAAAAAAATTTAAAATCTCTTTTTGGAAANATCTCTTTTTGGAAAGTAAACGTTGGCGGTACATTTGAAGATTATATTACGAACAATTATATCATATATTATTATGGATAAAACGTAGACTGTTTGGATGTAAACATTATTTTACTTTATACCTCCGCATATTTCCCTCTAAACAGATTGATTTCTGTATATTTTCCCCCAAAACGCAATATATGTTTAGTGAGTTAATCGTAATTTCAGTTTTTAATTGAATTTGGGGAACGGAGATAAATTGTTAAGATTAGTTGGAGCTTAAAAGAACGGGGATCCCGACATAAATCGATTAGTTGGAGGGGCTGACAGCCGGAAGCCCTATACTTTTCTATTCTCTTCTTAATTTTAAATATGAAAATATGATATATTTATATTATATTGTACTCTCTCCATTCTTCATAATTTGATGTTTTAATCTCTTTTCTTGTTCCTAATAGTTTGATGTTTTAGATTTTATTTAAGAAAAAATTGGCAACTTACTAAAAAATATTTTTAGACAATAATCTTGTTTTGCCCCCAAAATTAATTTGAGAATCTTTTCATTAATATATTTTTCGTTTTAGGAACAAAGAAAAATAAATTAAACAAATAATTATGAAAAGAAAACTTATGAAAATCCGACAAAAACTTTTTTTAAATACTAATCCGGTTTATTTTCGGAAGGATAGAACAAAAATGAAACAAAAAACTAAAAAATATTCAGCGGCAATATTTTCTCGACTATCGTAGAAGATGAATTCTACAAATGGTAGAAAACAATGATTCTAATTGTAATTTTTAATGGTTTAATATGAATTCTTTATAAGTATTTTTTGTTTAATATGAAATTTTTTAATGGAACCATAAAAGTTCAACATAGATAGACACAACAAAAATGTTATACTAATTTTCTTAGCTAACCCATATTTTTCAGTTCTTTCACAAAAATCAAATATAAGGGTGACTAATAACAAAAACCAGCTGCAGAAAGTAGAAACACAAAGCTTGTTTGATGAAAGGTTTTTCAAAAGAAAGTATGTATTTGCATATTACTAAACCCTGAAGAGGACTCGGTTGTGGCAATTGACCTGCATTTGGCTGACCTCCTCTGCCACCACCTCCGCCTCCTCCTCCTCCTTTGTTCTCCCATCGCTTAAGAACAAGAATAGCCACAACAATGATGATGATGATGAGGATGATAATGGCGTAACACATCCATTTACGAGTGTTCTTCTGGTAAACCTGAGCGGTTTGTAGCTGGTCAGTTCCGCCTCTGATAAAGGACCATGTCTAGAAAGACCTGGTGTAGCTCCTTGAGGTTTTTCTATAACTCGAGATCGTAACATATATCATTGTTAGTGGTCATGTGAAATTATGTTGAAATCCTAATTTGGCGTGGCACTGAACATAAAACACCAATACCAGTTTGAATCAACATATTTTCACTTTTCTTCTACTCCCATATTACCAAATTACGGTTGCTTATCTTTCCACGATTTAGTTTTTGTGATATGAAAAATAATCTCTCAAGAAAGCGAAGTAACATTCTAATTGTAACGATTTTTATAACAACTCATAGACCTAAAGTATTACAATAAACATTTTAAGAGCAAATGTACTGTTACTCTTTAGACAAAACAAGGAGGAGGTTTCCAAATGAGGGGCAAAACCATGTTTCTTGAGGCCAGTCGAGAAACTTTTAAGCCTCTTTAGGTGTGGACTTAGCTTTGCCATAGGGACTGTAAGGAGAGAAGCCATTGCGACTTTGCTGATTCCTCGCCTTCCTCACCTTCCCAGCTCCACTTTCTATGTTCAGGTGCACTTTCGGCGGCGACGAGAAGCAGAATGACGCAGCTACCGCCTGTGACATCCAATGTCAAAAATATCAACAGATTCAGCACCCTGTTATAATTCGGAAACGAGATATGTGTAAAGATGTATGTGTGTTTTATTTATACCTGGAGATCAAGCCGGTGAACATTGAAAATGTCTTTCAAAGAATGTGAATTGTATGCTGAGATATAAGCCCGGTAAGCTTCCTTGGCTATCTTGTTTAGACTATAGTCGTTTGCAACATATTTCTCCTGCGAGAAACCATGTCATTACAACAAATCCAACTACAAATGGGAAGAGTTATTTTAACCAACAAAATGACTGAATCAGAACTATTACCAGAGCAGATCGAACATTCAGAAGCTTCTTCTCATTGAACTCGAGCTCTTTTACAGGTACTTTTGCAGCCTGCGAGTTTAATGTACAAAATCAATAAAACAACGTAGATTTACGGTACCAACAGAAAGATTTTTTTTAAAAACCATCATATACCTTAAGGTAGCGAACAAACTGAAGCTCTTCAGGGATCAAGACAAGCAATGCCTTTCCCTTTGCTCCTTCTCCACGGGCTGTTCGACCAACCCTATGGATATATTCCTGAAAACAAAAACAATCTAAGAACACATGAACAGTCCAATAAGGATATAGCAAAAACCAAACAGAGAGAAATGTTTCTCCTACCGTTGGCTTGTCTGGAGGATCATACTGAATAATCCAGTCCTACACATGATAAATTTCAACACAAAATGATTTCAGTAAAACTATTTGAGTATATAAAAGTCGATGCAAGAACATAGTGTGGATACGTACCACTGAAGGAATATCGAGACCACGGGCAGCAACATCAGTACATAGCAAGATACCTTTTTCAGCTTTCATAAAGTCGAAAAAGGTTTTAGTTCTCCGGTTCTGATCCAGTCCTCCGTGGATATCACAGCTATCCACATTGATTAGTTTCATGATTCCGGCATGGAATTGTACCGACTTGCACGTGGAGAAGAACACCATTATTTTTTTGTTCAGGTTCTTTTTCAGAAAAGAGATTAGAAGGATGAGTCTTTTTTCGCTCGGAACAACACAGTATCCTTGCTCTAATCCTTCATTTGTCACCTACACAGATTTGGTAACTTATTTAAGTAAAAATCTCCATGGCATGCTCCTTACGTTTTCATTACCGGAGTGTTCTTTTGAATTCATACCTTGCGTCTACCATCATCGACATCAACGTGAACAGGAGACGTCAACGACACCCGAGCAAGATCTTGAACCTGTTAAGATTCACCAAGAGAAAACTTCATGAGTAACATAAATTAATATAATAGATGACAATACCGCAGTTAACAGAAAAATACCTTAGAGGTCTGGGTGGCAGAGAATAGTGCGGTTTGCCTAGTCTGGAGATACATGGTAACAGCTTTAATCAGTACAAAAACCAAACCACAGTAATGCCAAAAACTTTGGCTCATGATTTGTGTCGACAAAAGAAAAGGAATCTCTGATACTCACAAGCTGGAATTTATCTGGTTTTCTCATTTCTTCTTTTAATAAACTTTATTTAAGACTCAAAGACATGACTTACCTTTGGTAAAATCTTTAGAATCTTATTCATGTCCTCCTCAAAATTTTCTTCCAGTATCCTATCAGCTTCATCGATCACAAGGCACTGCAATTTTATAGGAACATATGTAAAGATAATTATCCACTGGAATCATCTAAAGCACAACACTGCAACTATTCACCATAACCCACGCTTACAAACAAAATTATAAGCCAAATGTAGTTTCCTTCTCTAAAACTATTACAGATGCGGCAGGAATGAATACCGCATAAGCTGCTACCTACAATTCATCTATAGCTCTATTACTTGTGTTGTTTGTCTACAGAACATGTTAGCCCTTGGCATAACAGTAACAGATTTTAACATCTGCCTCACAGAAAGAAGACAAGAGCATGCGCCAAATGGAACTATGAAAAGGACGGTACCTTGAGGTGTTTAAAAATGAAACCCTTTGTATGTTGAAGATGGTCAAGAAGGCGCCCAGGAGTTGCTATCAACAAATTTGAACCACTCGCAATACGTTGAGCTTCCGACCTTCTGTTATTGCCACCAATAACCATGCTGACTGTCTGTGAATGATGCCTGAGTAGCTCCTCCGCCACATTTTTAGTCTGAGGTATCAATAAAGTACCGTGAAAAATGAGAACGGAAGCCCGCAGTAACATACAACAGTATCTAAGCTTTACAGATCGAACGCAAATGCAATGAATCATCAAAATGAAAGATGAGAACCTCACAAAAAAAAAGCTTCTACCCTAGCGCATTGCAAGAGTTACAGGATTCATCTACTCACAGTTACAGTATGGTTGATGCTACGTTAAAATGCCTTATAGGTAGATAAAGAGGGCATAGTTTTACCTGAATAGCAAGTTCCCTTGTGGGGCAAATAACGATGACGCCAGTCCCATTGCAAGGCGAGAAACGCTCTTTAAGCAGCAACTCAACAGCCGGTATGAGAAAAGCAAGAGTTTTACCAGAACCAGTCCTGGCAGCACCAAGGACATCTTTCCCCTCCAAAAGGGGAGGAATTGATCCAGCTTGAATCTAAATGATAGGAGATGATTGAACAGACTTAGTAAACAAGACCCCTGTTTTGAAAATCCGGTTTGAACATCCAAGAAAGGTACGTACTTGCGTCATGTGCTGAAAGCCCATCTCCTTGATAGCTGCGAAAGTAGGCTCAGATAAGTCCAGGGATTCAAATGTCTCATTAGTCATTATCCCTTTGCTGACAATCACCATCTTCTTCTCCTCCTCTTCACCTTCTTCTTCTTCTTCTTCCTTTGCTTCCACCTCTCCCTCTTCCTCGGTTTTGCCTTTCCCCTGCAACTTCACTTTCTTTTCTGTCTTCTTCTGGATTTCATCTGCGTTTTCTTCATCCACCCTCTGCTGGTCATTCTTCTTCCCACGGTTTCGCTTTCTTGTCCTCTTTTTGAGCTCTTCAGTGGTGTTCTTCTCCAATTCAACCATGTCTGCTCTCTTTCAATCAATCAACTCTCTGCAGACAATATAAATGGAAAAACAACAGATTTGAGAAAATCTCTAAGGTTTCCCCAGGGAACGAGTCAATAACCAGATTCTGTATCCTAATCATCAGTCTCTAAAACCTTTTATTTTTGATTCTCAATTCAAAAATTTAGGATTGTATGCCGAAATAATGTGGGCAAAGTTTCTGAGAGCCGTGTATTACAACAGAACAGGGGAAAATTCAAATCGCACTACTTGATTTTCTATCACCTTCGAAAACTTACTTGTAGATACGAAACCACTCTAAGGGAGCGACAGCGAGGAGAATTGAATAATTTTTGCTCGAGAGAGAGACGGAGGAGATTGAAGAACGCGGCGCAGAGAAGAAAAAAAAGGGTTTAGGGTTTAACGAGCAGATGTTGTAACCTTTGAATTGTTTTTTTTTTTATAATTAATCCTTTTTCATATTCTGTCTTTTAATATAATAGCAAGTTAATAAATGTTTTTTTGTGGAAGTACAATTGTCAATCATCTCGCCAATAACCGCTTTTATATAAGGTTGTTGTGAATTTTTTGATGTATATTTTCGCTTATAATGGTATAACTTGACGAATAGTTGCAACATTTTATGCTTTTAAGCTGGCTCATTCAGACTAGCCCTGTACATTTTGGGTTTTGGGACGAAAATTGATGGGAACGGAACGGAAATGGAAAATTTGGAAAACCAAATATACTATCCGAAAAATCTCATATATATTAAAAGACAATTATTTATAAAAAATAATGTTTAGTTCATGTATTATTTACAAGAGTGGCATGCTGACGTGTCAATATCATGTTCACTCTCAAAACTATTTTTAATTAAGACAAACTTTACTAGAATAATTACATGATATGCCATTGCATATTTGGTTAGAGAATGATATATGTATTATTAATTTAATCAGAAAATTAATTATTAAATAAAATTATTTTCATTCAATTTCTTTATTTAGTAGTGACAAAATTTATTAGTTAATCAATTAGTAAAATATGGAATATTTTATTTTAATTGTATTATATTAATTGATTAAAATTAACTTATCTTCCTATCATTTTTTAACTTTACTTTTTAAAAATAAACTAAATCATCACATCAAAATACATAATAAAAAATATAAAAACATTTGCATATGCTATGGTTTGAAATTTTTAAAATGAAGCAAATATCTAAAATTGTTAAAAATCTCACATCTCTTATATATTAAAAGAGAATGCATTGCTGATGTGTCATCACCAGAATGCTTCTCATTATATTTCTAAAATAAAGTTTAGATTGATATTAATTTGATTAGAAAATAGATTATATCAATATTTATACATAATTCAGCATTTAATTATGAAAATATTATTATTTCTTTTCATTTCTTACAAATATATCATATTAATTATTACTCTTAAATACTATATTTTCTTCTCTCATTTTTTTGTTGAACTAAAATTTTTAAAAATAAATAAATTATCACATCATCAATATATTAATAAAATATATTTTTTTTTCTACACAAGTTATAATTTGAATTTTTAAAACAAATATCAATTAATCAAATGATGAAAATATGAGTTTTCAAAGTTTCATATTTGAAATAAAGATGTATGGGTGGTTCACTAGAATATTAAAAAATGATAAAAAAAAACTATAAAAGTAAGAAACTTGATTTAATAAGCATCCAACTTATAAGTATTTTGGTTTAATATTATTTTTAATGGAATCATATAATTAAACTAAATAATATCTATAATATTAAAAATATGTTGATGTCAAAAAGTTAAAAATATGATATCAAAATATTAAAATATTTGGAATAGTTTAACTTGGATAAAAATTTATAATATTATAAATATTTTTCTCAAAAGGTAAATATTATAAATACAGAAATTTTAAAAATTAAAATATTATATTATAATTGATCCAAATTTTTAAATATTTAATTAATTTTTATTTGATCAAACATTTTAAATTTAATAAATAAAAATATTATAAATATCTTGAGAGTCTCAAATTGGAAATGAAGAAGTACGGTGGTTCATGAACCTATTATAAAAAGAACCACATTAATAAGAAATTATAAGAGTATGAAGATTAATTTAATAAACATTCTAAAATATAAATAATTTTGGTTTAATATAGTTTTTAATATAACTGTATAATATATATACAAATAATATTTACATATTCAAACACCTTACACTCTGTGCGGAGTGATGGAGATATCAGTTACTCTAATGATGATAAAATATTAGTATGTTTTCAAAGTCTCACATTAGGAATTAAGATGTATAATAGTTTATGAAATTATTATAAAATAAAGAAAATGATGTCAAACCATGATGATTTATTAAGTTTCTAAATTTCTAAATTTATTTTTTGTATAATATAGTTTTTAATATAATTGTTTAATTGCAGTTGTATTACTAATAAACATTCTATTATTACTCATAAATATTATTATTGTGAAAAAAAATTATTAGATTATATTTTTAAAAAATAATTTCAAATATTATTTAATAATATAGTCCATAAATTTTTCACTCCGCGCAGGGCGCGGGTCCAACCCTAGAAGAATGGGAAGAGAACGGAAAATTTGAGAATGAAAAATCAATACCCGAAGTCTTAATAAATCGGGAAAATTGAAGATATTTCGAGAAATTATGGGAAAATATGGAAAAATATGGGAAATTACGGGAAAATTCGAGAAAATATGAGAATAATCGGGATATTTAAGAAAACAAAAATCTAATTTTCAATTATATATTTTTTAAACGGGAAAATAGGGAAATCCCGTACCCTTTCCGAACCCTTTCTTTACCCGTTTGAATAAAAGAAATGTTTCCAAACGGGAAATTGCAAATTCTCATTCCCAAAAAGTTTGAGAATTTTTAAACGTATAAGGGTGGGAACGGGATTCCCTTTCCGAAATGCACAGAGCTAATTGAGACGACTGTAGTCTATTTTTGACTTTCTCCAATGATTTTCCATTAGCGAAAAATCAAATATTCAATTATTTCAATGAGGGAAGTAATCAACCCTAATTTTCAAATTTTTTTATTTCAAAAATAAGATCATTAGGGTTGATTACTTACCTGTTAAAATAATTGAAGATTTGGTCTTCAGTTAATGAAAAGCCATTGGAAAATGTAAAAAACAAAAATACAGACTACGGTTTCTTTGTTTGAGTTTTTTTTTTTTTTTTAGTTGGTGTCGATGAAAGAATATTGTTCTAGTGGTTTATATAAGTAGAATTGAAACAAATAGATAAGGTAAATGATCTTATTCGCATCTATCGTTCTGATTTTTATATGTAAACTTTGTATCTCTAGTTTGAATTTCTGAACTTGTTTTGGTATTCTAATATTGTTGACAAAAGAATGGGTGAATGTTTTGTAAAGATATGAATTGGAGATTTTTGTTTGAATAGTATTAAGTTTTTGTTGACGCATTTAAGATAAAACTAAACCGGTTCTATCTAAACTGCATCAAAACTATTTTTTCTATAAACTGAAAAATGTACTGTATTTTGTTTGAAGTAGTTATTTTTTAAATATCAAAAAAACCTTAATTGATTTCAAACCATAAAGGAGAAAAAAAAAATTGAAACTAGATTTCTTTAAAATAAAAAAATACATTTATATTAGATTAATAAAACAATTTTGTTCAAAGGTTATGCCTACGGCTGAAAGGTTATGTTCAAGAACAATAAATATTAACCCAATTTGCCAGCGATGTTGCTTACATGACGAAACAATTAATCATGTACTTTTTGAATGTCAACACGCTTGTTCAATATGGAGATGTGCTAATTTCCAAACCTTTGACAGCACACAAGCAACGTTGGGGGAAAATGTTGGAAATAAAAGATTTGCAGAGATACTCAAAATAAACCATAAACCAGACTGCTTCCTTTTTGGATAGTGTGGATGATATGGAAAGTTAGGAATGAATTCTTATTCCAACAGAGAAATGTTCAGCCACAAGATGAAGCTACTAAGAGTTTAAATGCTGTTTCAGAATGGTTAGTAGCAAATCCTATTGATCAACATTCACGACAGCAAAGGAATAATAGTCATTGGGAACCTTCAGATCACGGTTGGTTAAAATGTAACTTTGATAGTAATTATCGACAAGATGCAAATTGCATGGGTGTGGACTGGTTAATCAGAGATGATAATGGTAGTTACATTGAAGCAGAGTGGGCAAAACTTCCCCAGGTTACATCTCCATTACAGGCGGAGGCATATGGATTCTTGTGTGTAGTCCAACGAATATGGAGTAAGGGATGGAGGAAAGTGTGGTTTGAAGGTGACAGCCAAGAACTAATGAAAGTGATTAATCAACAGCAAGATAGATATGTGATATTCGACATTGGATAAGCAAATTACTAGAGTGCTCTATCGGTTACATTAATAGAGAGAATAATCAAGGAGCTGATATTTATCCAAATATGTTTATGATTCAAGTAATATATGTATGATTTATGACTGTCCTCCTTGGTTGATAACTTACAGTATTTATATTTCTCTTACACAATTTGATCTAATATAATCAGCTGTTACACACACAAAAATTGTTCAAAATTGAATTCCAAACTAAACCAAAATAGTACCAAACTCTTTATATTAGATCTGGTTTATACATTAAATATTTGTTCGAAACCAAATTAAATCTGAAACTTGGATTGAACCATGTTTGAAATATATATTTGGCTATGTTGTTTCACAGAATTAGTAAAATGAATTTCTTTCCAAATATGTTGGGGATGTATGACTTTGTGGTCATAGTCAATACACCAAATTTATTATTTAACTCGTAATTTTTCATTAGTTAATGCTTATAATTTGATTGACCATATCATATCTATTATTGTGCATTGTACAGAATAGCAAGTTTAACAGCTTTTTTAAAAAACTATACGTTGACGGTACATTTCAAGATTATATTATAAACAATTATATTACAGCCTATTATGGATAAAACGTTGACTGTTTAGATATAAACATTAATTTGGAAACATATTAAAATGTTTTTGCTATACTCTTACAAAAAGTTGACTTCAAATTTATATTATACTTTTTCATTCTCTTTTTAATTTTAAATATGAAAAATATGATATATTTATATTATATGATACTCCCTCCATTTCTCATAATTTGATGTTTCTTAAAAAAAAAAAAAAAATCTTCTTCCTAATAGTTTGATGTTTTAATTTTTTTTAACCATCAACTCAACATATATGTTTCTAAATATATTGAAAATTAAGAAGAGAATGGAAAAGCATAATATAAAATAATTAATGATTATTGAAAGCACGGGTATTATCCTAGTTGTTTAGAAAAATGTGAAGAATCAAGCAACTTTTATATTAAAAACATAGTCAAGTTTGAAGACAAAATCAAATCACACTCTTTTTCCGATTCTAAAACCAATGGAACCAGCCCTTTATTCCCATCACCTAAACGCCAAGTTTCAATCAAGCCGAAAACTCAAAGAGCATAGTGTGCTGATACTTGTCACCAGCCTTAACCACAACAGACGGGAAATTGGACTGGTTAATCGCGTTCGGGAATCCCTGCGTCTCAAGGCACACACCTGCATGCTTCCCATAAACCGCATTCCCTTTCCCAACCACTCCATTCACATAGTTCCCCGTGTAAAACTGCACTCCAGGAGCATTCGTCCACAGGTCCAGCACCCTCGAGCTCGCACCATCTCTGAGCTTCGCCGCGTGTTTCAGCCCGTCCTTCTCCTGATCAGGACAGTCCAACGCGTAGTTATGATCATATCCAAGACCAACCTCTCCTATAGACTCCCCTATCCGTTTCTCCTCGGTGAAGTCGAAAGGAGTTCCTTTAACAGGCAATATCTCTCCTGTTGGAACTGTGTGTTGATCCACCGGCGTGACATGCGACCCCCAAATATGGATCCTGTGGTCAAGAATGTTTCCAGAGTCGTGACCGGCCAAGTTCCAGTACGTATGCTGAGCTAAGTTAATCGGAGTGTCTTTGTTCTCCGGAACAGCCTCCATGTCAAGCCTCATGGCCGTGGCTGACGTCAGAGTGTATGTCGCTGTCACGGAAACTGCGCCGGGGTAACCTTCTTCTCCATCGGCGCTGCGATATTTGAAAGTGACGAAAGGCTTCTCACCGTCTTTCTTGTGCCCTGCGACGTCCCATATCTTCTTGTCGAAACCCTTGTTACCTCCTGCGTTAGAGTAACATCATTAGTGACGGAAAGGTTACAGAATCAAAACAGAGGAGAGAATCGTTTTTATATATATATATATACCGTGGAGGCTATTGGGAGGCTTGTTGATGGGCAGAGTGTATTGGACTCCATTGAGACTAAACTTCCCCTCTTTGATCCGATTTGCTACACGACCAACTATGCACCCGAAGTACGGTGCAAGCCCTTTCTGTACATATTTACAGATTCAAATACCACACTTGCAAAATCCATTTCTCTGATGTAATTGCATATATCATCAAAATCATCATTCATCACAAGAAACTGTATATATATATTTCTTAACTATATGATTCAGACACTATTCATGAGAACTGTTTTCAGACACATCAGTTATACACCAATTCAGACAACAGAAATCGGTGGAATTTGAAATCAGAAACACCCGGAGCTAGTGATCAGGACTTTATTATCAGATATCGGAAATTGATAATAGAATTGAGTGAAATTCGATAGAATAATTACCACGTATGGATCAACCGAGTCGAATCCGAGAACTACATCGGCCAATTTCCCTTGGATAGAAGAAAAAAAAAACAAACAAACTCGATCATCAGAGGATTCAATTATTGGGATCTGGGGAAAAGTGAAACATAACGGAGATCGGCACAGGAAGGACGAAGAAAGCGAACCGTTTTTGTCAGGGACAGACAAGGAGGTGATGGTGGCGCCATAATTTGAGATCTTGACCTGCATGGAGCCATTGTTGAGCTCGAAGATCTCAGGAGTGTTCTTGCTCTGATCTGCCATTACCGATCTCGAAGGTCGAATTAGGGTTTAGATTGGAAGGAGAAAGAAGCCAAGTGGTTAGACAAATTGATGATCTCGGAGAGAAACAAGCGGAAGTGAATCAGTTTTTGTTTGAGTTAAACAAAAATCGTAATCTCGGAACGTATCAGTGTTTACGTCATCAGTTAGGCTTGGGCATTCGGGTCTTACGGATATAGAACTTATCCAATAAAAACCCGTTAATAATTTGGTTCGGATTCGGTTCTGGATACCTAAATTTTAACAATAAAAGATAAAATTAAAATAAAAATGATTTATTTTAAATAAAATTGAATTAAATTTTGTAAAATATATTAAATATTAACAAGTATAACTAAGAATTTTCTGATATATTAGTTATTTTGGTTATTTTGTGCTAAATATAACTAATATATTTGGTTTATAATTGTAATTTTAAATATTCTGATTATTTTAAAAATAAATATAACTAACATTTTTAGGAATATAATTATATTTTGGATATTTTGGATATCTATTCGGTTCTCGGTTTGGTTCTAATTCGGTTCCGGTTCTTTTGGGTATAAGAATTTATGATCCGTTTGGATATTTATGTCTATTTCGATTCAGTTCAGTTCTATTTATTTCGGGCCAGATTTTATTCTGGTTTTTGGGTCCCGGTAAAATGTCCAGGTCTATATGACCAAATAGGTCTTGCATTTGGTTATTTGCTTTTCACTGCCGATGGATAGTTTCGTTTGCCCTTCTCTGAAAATTTTAGATTGTAATGAGAATTATGTTTTGCAAATTACTTAGTGTCTATAAACCAAACTAGAGTTGGCTGCTTATAAAAAGCAACCCTATATGTCGGAAAGTATATTCAGTTTTTAAAACGAATTGTAAATTCTCATGTTTTTCCTTGATTGAGTATTTATTTTTCGTTGGTGGAAATTCCAATATCTGTTAATTACTTAAACATTAGGATCAAACATGCATAATTTGATTATGTTTATTTCCTTTGTGTGGGTTTTTGATTCAGGAATGTTGATAACTGCGAAAAACATAGAAACGAAGATGTGTGCAAATGTGTCCGTAAAATTAAAATTCAAAAGATTTCAAACCTCAATAATACTGCTGGAAAGGTTAAAAACACTCCATCGTCTATTTTCCCAATTTCTATTTAATTAAAAAACAAGTTTGGTCAGTTTTTATATTTTCCATGCTTCTAAAGCTAAAGTATGTTTTGGTCACATGAAAACAATTGTTAAGTATGGGTTTTACAATACATTTTACTTAGGTTCTTTAACTTTTCAATCTTGGGTTTCTTACACTGTTTTCCATGAAACATACTTAACAATTCTTCATCATTAAGTAATTATGTTAAAAGAAAAAAATATGAAAGAGGAAACTCGGTTCACTTCGCACTAATGCGGTAGTTTGTAGATTTGTGATGTTAAATCCATTTATGGGTTTTTTAATACATTTTACTTAGGTTCTTTAACTTTTCAATCTTGGGTTTCTTACAATGTTTTCCATGAAACATACTTAACAATTCTTCATCATTAAGTAATTATGTTAAAAGAAGAAAATATGAAAGAGGAAACTCGGTTCACTTCGCACTAATGCGGTAGTTTGTAGATTTGTGATGTTAAATCCATTTATACAGTCATTCCGTAAATAGTGTATTATAGCACTATTTAATTGTTGGTTACTTACACTTTGTAACAACCTTTTTAACATAATGTATAGCAATGTTTTAATTTATTTCGCCACTAGAAATCCGCTTGTCCGTCAATTTTCATTGTTATGTTGACGTCCTTTTCTTTCAAACGACTTTTGTTAAAACGATTCACCATTTTATAATATTAATCGATCTGTGGCAGCGACGTTGCTTACCTTTTGATAATACATATTCACAAATATCAATAAGAACTAATTGGTATGGGGCCTAGACAGACAAATGACCACTAAAAGTTAATATCACTTGACTTAGTTTTTCCTTCTTATTTTTGTTAAATAATTTCTCTATTCATTTTCCATTATAATTTTATGATTTCACAATTAATTATGTAGTATTCAAAACTATTTTATGTTAAGAAAATGTATATGTTTATATAAATTTGTTACGTGGTTTTATGTCGCCAATATACTGATCATGGCTTTGGATTAGTTAAATAACAAATAAGGTGCACATACAAAGGCAATCCATGTTACATGGACCATGTATAGCATTACTTAGTGCTGTCTACAAGTTCTAATTATATAATGTAGGAGATGTTAGTTAACTATAATAATTTCGCTTAATTTAATTAGAAAAGTTCAGAAAAACAAAAAAACTAAAAGAACAATTAAGTGGTACAAACTACAAAGACAGCCCCACCTTTCCCCAAAAAAGAATGTTGAATATATAATTACTTAATGCTAACGTTTGCCTGCAATTTCTCATGTTGGAGATGTTAATTAAAATGATTTCGCTTGATTTAAGTATAAATGTTTCTAGTGAGAAAAACTAAACTATCTACGATTATTTTGTTTAGGAATGGGTTTATTGATAAAAATCATGTGAAATTAATATGAAATCACTCAATGAATAACACATTATATATTCCTAAACTACAAACATATATTATTTAAAAGAAAATTGATAAAATCACGAAATGATTTTCATAATTATATGGTTTACTAATCAGAATCCAAATGTTAATATATAGTAATATGTCTTGTCTGCAAATTACACCTGTCCTAATCTCTTAAACAAACACTAGTGAAACCAACCAAATAGACACACTAGTTAAAACTTAAAAGACAGCCAGAGAAAGAGAGTGTGGGAGGTGGTTGCCACTTTGGTCAAAGGTTTCCATTTTCGGATGTGCATAAAATGTATATCAAATAAAAATAATAACTACACTGAAAATAGTTGAGAAGCAATTATATATTCGGCTTTTTTTTTTTTTTTTTTGTCAACGTTTAAAATAGTTGAGAAGCAATTATATATTCGGCTGCTTAAGCTCGAGAATTCAGATCACTTCCGTAGTTTAAAACAAAAAAAAAAAAAGAAAAAAAAAAGCCTAACATTCTTTATATTGGTGTACGTACAACAAAGTTTCCCGGAAGACTGCTGATACCAGTCGGAGCTCAACAAGAGGAGCAAAACAGAATTTAAAAACTCACATACATGGATCAAAGTTTGATAGTATGCCTTGGAGGAAAGAGGGATGGCCTTACAGAAGGCTCGGAAAGGCTTCTTCAGCTAGCAGCTCATGACGCTCGGAGAGGTACGTACCAAAGCAACTAATAGAGAATACATATTTATTTTACTTTGTAAAATTTAACTCAATAAAAAAAAAAATCTATTAATAAATCCCATTTCGATTACCTTTAAGATCGATTTGGAATTTTCAGTTCCCATTGATCTTTGTGTCCTTTATTATTGAAACGTATAACACCATATAATATAACACAAAAACGCAATCTAACCTTACTAGCTACCTGGACACTGGAATTTGGAGAAACTATACTAAACTAGCTAGATTTTAGAAGGTGGAATTTTGAAACTATACTTAACTAGATTTTATAAGGTAGACGGGACAATAATATCTATATACATTGTTGGCCTTGTAGTTGTGAGACTCTTGGCAGGATTGATGTTGCTACTCACTCTCTGTGGAGTCTCAACCGCAACACCGGTTTGGACAATTCAGGTAAGTATAATATATTTTAATTTTGATTGAGCCTATCTGTAAATTTAAAATTGTTTGTTTTTTGTCTCAAATATAATAGAGTCCAGACGGCGATATTATTGACTGCATCAACAAACTGGACCAACCGGCTTTCAACAATCCCCTTCTGAAAAATCATTTATTTCAGGTTATTTTTTTTTTAAAAAAAGAGTTTTTACTTTTTAGTAACCCTAACCGTTATACTAATGTGTCTTTTTTTATTAGGAAACACCGACTGACATAGTAGACACAAAAGAAGACGGGCTTGGTTGGCAGGTTTGGCACACCAACGGGGCGACTTGTCCCCGTGGTACCATTCCAATTCGGCGGTTTGAAGCTGCTAACAATACACATGCCAAATACGATCCAGTGAGTCCTAATGCCGCAGCCCGAGCGACAAGAGGCCATCAGGTAATCTTTTATCAGAAAAAAGTAAATGAACACATCCTAATTTTTTTTAAAAAAATTATAATTTGGTAATTTGGTGACATAACAGCATGCGATCGGGTTTGTGAAGTTGCAACCAATCTATGGAACCATAGCAACCTTAAACGTCTGGGAACCGATCGTAGAATATATCACGAGATGACTTTAGTTTGGCACAGATATGGCTCGCATCCGGGTCGTATGAAACCAACGATCTCAACACGATTGAGGCGGGTTGGCAGGTGACTGACCACAAAACTGACAATGGCATTCGACTTTTTTTTTCATGTTATTAATACTAATTAAAAATATATCAACTTATCAGATATATGTTTGCAAATGACTAACCACAAAATTGTGTGATTCTGCTACTTAGGTTTACCCGAGCAGATATCTTGACCACCAGCCAAGATTGTTTAATCTTTGGACGGTACGTTTTCTCCCTTTTGATTTTGAAATTAGAATACAAAGTAATTAAATAAATACTATTAATATAACTATTCTAGTTATTTGTATTATTATTATCATGAATTATGAATTAGTGAAAAGTTATTTAGGCTGGTATAATACTATAACTTTTAAGTAAAAAACACTAATAATACAAACTAATATGTGTACGTACAAACAGAGAGACGCATATCTAACAACTGGATGCTATGGCGTACATTGTGAAGGCTTTGTCCATGTTAGTAGAAACATTGCTCTCGAGGCTGCGATTGCTCGGGCTTCTACGATTGGAGGCGACCAGTTTGCCATCACGATTCAGATGTGGAAGGTACCTAGTTGATCAATATTTGTATTAATATCAGTTTTTATAGATCACTGGAAATATCTAAGCTATAGTATAATTAGAATGAAATATATAAGAACTAAACAAAAGATGAACATCAATAAAATGCACAGATATATATATATATACTGTAATACTGAACATTGACTAATTATCCTAAACAATTCAACTTTAGTTTAGATTTGTTCGTTTCATATTCTAACTCCCAACTAGTTGGCTTTCCTTTACCTCTAGCCTTTAGGCGTGTTTGGTTATTAAGGTTTCTACTTTATTTTATAACGTTTAATTACCATTGTAAACAATCTTATACTATTTCATTGCATTTGTTTTAGTTTTATGTTCGCTAACAAATGAAGAGACAAAAATGGCAGGATCGAGTAACAGGGAATTGGTGGATGGGCATGGGCAAGAATGTCGTGCCGGTCGGATACTGGCCGGCCGAGATTTTCACGACGCTATCGGACCACGCCGAGACGGCACAATGGGGAGGGGAGGTTTTCTATGGCAACACTTCCGGGTTGAGCACCATAGCGCAGATGGGCTCCGGCCAATACGCGGACAAGGGATCCGGAGAGGCCGCTTACTTCTGTAATCTGCAGATAGCTAGCGAAAGCCGAACATTTCAACCAATTCAAGAATTTGCGGTCAAAGCTACTCAGCCGAAGTCATACACCATTGGCATTAAGAAGACTCGCAGCAGAGAGTGTGGGGCCCATTTCTACTATGGGGGACCAGGACCACTGCATTCAGCGTCGTCGGTTCGTGTATCCGATTTTTCTTTTATGTTCTTGCTCTTGTCATTTTTTTTTTTTTAGTTTTTGTTTGAACAATGAGTTTGTTTAGTAACGCCGATACAAATTATCAAATCCTTAACATTATAATAATGCTTTTTTATTTATTTTTCGATCTTATTGAAATAAGTTCACTTTTAATTTGCATTACATATTTGACAGAATTTTGTTAAGTAAAAGTTTGATATTGTTTTATACTGTGAATCTATGAGATTATTTTGAAACTAAGCATTATAATGTTTGATTTTTTTTTTTTTTTTTGCATTTATTATTAATGAAAATAGTACAACAAGTCTCAAATCATTAACTATCATGAAGATTAATAGATGGTGGCCTTGTCACTTTAGGGACCACAACAACATCTAAGAGGAGTATTAGGAGAAGGAATTATACAATCTCCGTTTCCATACCCTTTATGAACACAGTCGACTAAGCATTCATACGTTGTGTAAGTGTCCGTACATAAAGTTGCAGCGCAATAAGTATATTTCGCTTTTTGGATCTCTGCACCTACACAAATTCACATCAAAACATACACATGATATTTGTTAATCCTACATTTATATGTTTTTAAAACCATTATGCATAACCTAATTAAGAATATAGTTACAGTAAATTTTCAACATGACATACCTGAAGCAAAAATAATGTTGTTACTCAACGAAACTGTTAATATTATAACAAGACAAAAAATCACCAGAGTTTTTGTGATTGCCATTTTTTTTGTTCTGTATAAAATATACAACAAGAAAAATGTTTTATATCTTTCCGGTCTTCAAGAGTCGCTCTATTTATATAATTGTTGGTCTTCGGAAATCTCAAATTTACCAAATCTATTTATATTTACTACTATTAAATAGTCTTCTATAAATATCTTTTTTAGTTGACAAAAAAAAAAAATATCTTTTTCTAAAAAAAAAAAATTGACCTTTATTTTTATATCTGATAAAAAGGTTGAAAAATTAAATTTATCGTTTAAATCTATTAAATTGTTTTTTTGTGAGTTTGGTTAAAGAGAAATTATCATCTAAATGATAATCTGACCACATTATAAGACCATAAATATATTCTTAACTTATTTGATTTTAAAAGGAAGCTCTATTTATATGACTTTGGTCTTTGAATATCTTTCTATTAATTAATCTTCCATTATTCTTTTTTAGAAATGACTTTTATTATTTTATTTGTTAAAAAATTATACAATTCAATATTTCATTTGAATATAGTATTAGATCACCTCCATATATCAGATATTTCTTAGCATAAAATTTTAACAAAAAAGTGAATAAAATAATAAAAAGTAAGATAGAGAAACAGGAAACGTTTTTATTTAAGATTTGTTTCTAAACGTTTTTAATATGTGGTATGATTGATTTAGATTTCTTAATGATTTAAAATTAATATATTTTTTTTTTAAGATACTGTTAAATTTTCTTAAAGATGGAGATGCTCTTAATTAAGTTGTTTTGTGAATTTGGAAAAGGATAATTTATTATTTAAATTATAATTTTGACCATATGATAAGACCAGAAAATCATATAGAGAATGTGTAGAAAACTAAAGATATAAGTAATACTCTTTGAGAAACAAGATACACCTTATATATTTGTCACAAATAATTATTAACTTTGATACACCGTAAATAAAAATTATGAAATCCTTAATATTATAGTACTAATTAATTTTGATTTCTTCTGTTTTTTTATGAAAATAAGTTAACTTTTAATTTTCATTTAATGTTTGTCATAATTTTGCTTAGTGAAAGTTTGATAGAGTAGTTTCTTACGTTAGCAAGCTTATTTTCAAAATTTGCATAGCACACGTACTAAACATTTATACAGTGAATCTATGAGATTTATTTAAAAGTATGCATTATATAATAAAATAGTTTTTATATTGATTGCATTCATTATTAATAAAAATACTCGAACAAGTCTCAAATCATTAACTAAGGAAGAACAAATGGTGGCTTTGTCACTTTAGGGACTACAACAGCATCTTAGAGGAGCATTAGGAGAAGGGATTATACAATTTCCGTTTCCATAACCTCTATCAGCACAGTCTAGCACGCACATATAGTCTGTAATAGTGGTCCTTTTTCTTACTCAATAGATTTACTATGGGGACCTGATTTAAATCAGTAAGATTTTATCACTAAGCCACAAATCGTAGCAGAACCGGTTTGAGTTC
>OVBJ01001845.1:0-22866 GCA_900406535.1 Noccaea bulbosa
TTAATTAATATTCTTGAAACATAAGAAATAAATCAACTAATATAACAAATAAAACTAATTTTATTGATAATATATAATATAGAAATATGGAAAATATATAAATTTTCTATAGAAATATAGAAATTTTCTAAATATAGAAATATAGAAATTTTCTATATAGAAAATATAGAAATTTTCTAAATTTTATATGATAATATGGAATGATACTATTGGTTGTTTAAAATATGGAAAATTCCTTAATTTTNTATTGATAATATTGGTTGTTTAAAATTTGGAAAATTTCTAAATCTTGAA
The DNA here is from genome assembly GCA_900406535.1 of Noccaea bulbosa. NCBI lineage: Eukaryota > Viridiplantae > Streptophyta > Magnoliopsida > Brassicales > Brassicaceae > Noccaea > Noccaea bulbosa. The sequence goes on from OVBJ01001845.1 coordinate 295, forward strand.
ATTGCTTACATGGACCAGTAAGATTGCGTCTTAAAAGCTGATGTGGATGCTCTCAGAGGCTTATAGCCTCAACTTTTATATAGTATAGACTAGGGCTTTCACCCGCGCTACGCGCGGGTCTGTATTCTAAACTGGTTTAATATATATTCTTAATGAATAATTTTTTTAAAACTGCAAAAATCAACCAACTAAAATTTACGAATCTTTCAATACCAAATTAATTATCTGGAAACTAAATGTTTTTAGATATACCAATATCTTGTTGAGATGAAATCTTGTCATACAAAATGTTATTTAGATCAAATCCTAGTGAAGAAAATATTTTTGGCTGTCTAATAACTAAAAGTTATTTGAGGTTATTCAAATCCTCATTTTTTGTCATTATAAATCTTTTTTCAAATATAATTTTACATTAAACACTATTCTTTCAACTTTTTTTTTGTATTTATATCAAAACATGACACATATATTTGCAGTCCCAAGCAAAACTGATTGATGTGGAATGATTGATGCAAATGATCTTATAGTTAATTAATATTATAGATTAAGATTTATTGTTTAGCCACATAAGAACGAACAAATAATAATTTTAATTTTTACAAATATCTTTAAAATTATATTTCTATAGAGAATATTTTAAAGTTAACTATTCTTCAAATTTTTATTTCCACGTACTATTTAGATTATATCTTTTTCAAACTATTCTTACATACAGTTTTTTGTAATTTGAACATATAATTTCTAAAGTATTTAATTAATAAACTATTCTCTAATATAAAAAGAAAAATAATTCATTAATTTTAGTGATGATGTGGAATAATATTATTGGTTGTTTAAAATTTTATATACTTAATTTCTTTATCTCTTACATAATTAAAAATTATAGTTTTTCTTTAATTAAAAATTATAAATTTTCTTAATCATGTAAATACTTATGTGAACCAATCAAATTAAGTTTTTTCAATCCTATATGGACCTTCTAATGCATATATGGTCAACTTTTATTAGAAATATATGTGTACATATATATATATGTTTTGTAAGATGTAGTGTTAAATTATGAGCTATTTTGAAGTGTTAGTCATTTTCTAAACAGAAATATATTTTTAAAATAAGTATAGTGAAATTCTTTAAATTATATGTCAACAATATTTGTATGTAACACAATGCTATAAACAACATATGATTTATTTTTTAGTACATTTATCTTACACATGTTTTTAGTTTATAAACATTGATCATAATAGTATATATTTATCTTTTATATAATATAAATTATTAATGTTTTTTATGACGTAAATAAAATCTTAAATCATTGCTCTTTCAATGTTGATATTTCTTTTTGTTAATATCTTTATCACATTTTTTAATGATTTATGGTATATATTTCTTTTTGGAAATAGTTTTATATTAATGTTTATTTGAATATTTCCGCCTTAAATCTGTTTAGAAATATATTCTTGTTCAAAATTTTTGTTAGTTATATATTTACTTGGAAATTGCAAAAATTCAGTTAGTGTATATTTCATTGCAAAAATGGTTATTAATTCACCTCATAATCATATCATGTTTCTAATCACGTCAATTAATCATATTTGACAAGTTTATACTACACCAAAAATCAAATATTTTATCTTGAATTTGATGGGAAAAGCTTTGTCTTGACTGATCAAGCTCTGGCTGCTCATGGACTCGATGCAAACACCTCCTGCAGTTATTGTGATCATCAAAGTGATGGTCTCCATATCTTCTTCATATATCTTTCCCTAGTTTGAGTTTAGGATCCAGTCATGCTTCTCAATAAACTTATGGCAAACATCTTTCTCGCGAACTATTTGAAGATTTGAAGATATAGGAAAAATGATTATTGTGCCCCTAATAAGTTTGTTGTCTATACTTCTTTATCTTATATATTGTGCCATTTTTTTAAAGCTCATGATCTTCTCTTATTTGAATATCATTATTTACATAAAGATAAAATCTTCTTAAAAGATGTGACTGTGAAGTATGCCCATGAATGAAATGATACCCAAAGCTCAGCTAAGACATCAACCTCTTTTCTTCCTTTCCGTCTGACCTCTAATATCCTCCCAAATAGGAACTATATATTGTTTTGTTGATGTAGCGTGGAATGTTTTCTCGAAAAGTTGTAGTATGAGTTGGACTATTAAATCTCATTTGAATTATTCTGCTCCATATTAATCCAAACAAACTATTTACTTTTTCAGTCATTTTTTTTTTTGAAACTCTTACGATGAAGAAAATATTATCTAGTATTCAATTGTTTTCTTGAATTTTTCTTTTAGCTCCCAAAGCTTGATCTCTCTCATCACCTCCAAAAAAATTGCAAATGAACTCATAGATTATGTAATGTTGAGATCGACTCTCTTGCAACATTGGCTTTGTTTGCTTAAAACAATTATTCAGTTATTAAGATAAAACTTGCACTTTATTTGTAAAAACTTAAGTTCGGTGAAAAAGAATTCATATTAGATCTTTTTTTTTTTCTTTTAGCTCCCAAAGCTTGATCTCTCTCATCACCTCAAAAAAAATTGCAAATGAACTCATAGATTATGTAATGTTGAGACCGACTCTCTTGCAATGTTGGCTTTGTTTGCTTAAAAAAATTATTCAGTTATTAAGATAAAACTTGCACTTTATTTGTAAAAACTTAAGTTTGGTGAAAGAGAATTCATATTAGATCTTTTTTTTTTTTTTTCGTCAGCAGCCTTAACACCTAGAAAGGCTCAGTGAGCCAAATAGGTGGTGAAGAGTTTACATAGTATATATATCATGAAGGAGATCTCGAGTAAATTCACATAAGGTCTATTTTATTCTTTATAACTAATATTGTAGTTATACAAATGTTTTTTATATAATTTTTAAAATCTAGTAAATTATATTTTTAACAAAATAAAAAACTTTAAATTAAGTAATTTGAACTTGTGGAGTTTCTAATTTAAAATGGTTATATTAATTTTTTTTTTTTGAAACATAAAAGAAATTAACAAATTAAAAAATACAGCTAATTTTAGATGATTATATAGACTAATAGTATTGGTTGTTTAAAATTTGAAAAAAATAATAATTCTAGATGATGATATAGATGAATAATATTGGTTGGGTTCTATTAATTAATTTTATTGAAACATAAAAAGAAATTTACTAATTTAAAAATATAGCTAATTTTAGATGATGAAATAGATTAATATTATTGGTTATTTAAAATATGGAAATTAGATAGATGTATGTATTAATTTATTGAGTTTTTATGTAAATCTTAGTCTAATGTTATTTTCATCATCTCTTTGTTTTTATAACACTTTTTTTTTATATTCCAGATCATCATATTCCTAATGGTAAAAGGAATCACACAATACAATAAGGAATATAGAGAGAATTGATAAATATAATTTTTCCACAAACCATGATAAACTTAATTAATAATATGTAAACATACAGAAATTTATTAATAATTTATATTTTAATTAGGAAATTACTTAAATTAAAATAATAGTGATGTGGACCAATGAGATTGAGTTTCTTCAATCCTATGTGGACACTCTCAATGGCCTATAAGGTCAACTTTTATTAGTAATAGATAGATAGATTTTGTAAACATTTGGACTTCGTCTATGACTTGTCCACAGCTAGCTCTGTTCTGAAGAAGTCTCTACCAAGAAAGCTATGCTATATGGGAATTCATACCTCTTTCGATGAAAGAGTACATTCCGGATTCATTGCCGGTAAATTATGTCAATTTAGTAACCGTATTGTACTCTTGTGTAGCGGTCCGCACGGGGCCTGAAGAGACAACCGAGCTCACCTTGGTGATGCTCGGAGGTGAAGATTGGCTTTCAAAGTCACCTGGCCAAGTGACTACTTCTCGATCTCTCGGCTTTGCTGTAACGATCCCATTGTCGCAAGCGAGCTTTGTCTCCATTTTGCTGTCAATCAATCTATCTGCTTTAACTTTATTTGCGTTTATGATTTGTTGTTTTTTCTTAAGAGGATGGCTAATTCCCTCTGTTTGGTGTAAGGTTACAGTTTAATTGGAATGAAATTAGTTGTGAACAAAAAAAAGATAGATAGATTTTGATAGTTGGATCAAAAAAGGAAATTTTGGGGAAAAAAACAATACAGTTTGAAAGATCAACTCTGTGAACATCTTCGTTGATCTTTCAAACTATTTTGTTTTTTTTCCCCTAAGAGTCTCGAGAACCCACACTTTGCTACTGTAGGCAAATAAAACCACAGTCCCAAAGTCGGGGTTCTCGAGACCATGGCAGTTATCGATCCAATTGTCATCATTCTAGCTACTAATGACAATCTAGAAAGTCTTTCTCTACACCCATCATAAAGTGGTTGATTTGCAGAGTCTAACATATCATAAAACCTTTTCGCTTCAATGTTGGGTTCTTTCAATATATCTTCCATAAGATTATCAGCAAAAACAGTTGTATTTTCATGAAATTCATCCGTAACCATATCATGAAACCTATTCCCTTGCTGATATTCTATATCATTTCTCAATATATCATGATGGCCATAATCATAACTAGCGTTATAATTTTGTGCCTCAACCCCACGACTCGAACCACTATTTCTCGCATCATGATGAGTAGTATTATAATGACCTTCTCCATGAAAATACCACACATAATAGTTTGGTAGAAATCCTCTATTAAATACATGTGCTTTCGCAGTATCAATAGCGACATATTTTTTGTTTCTATATTTCAGACAGGGACAAAATTTTTTACCAGTTTGCAAAGCCTCTGGTTGGTTTTGTGCTTGGTTAAAGAATCCTTGTAATCTTTCAAAAAACTCTTCCATCACTTCGCCAGTATCTGGATTTTTTTGATTGTACATCCACCTTCGTAACTCATATATTCTGTAACTCATTTTTTGTGTTTCTTTCCTCTTCTTTTTTTTTTTTTTTTTTTTTTTTTTTTTTTTTTTTTTTTTTTTTTTTTTTTTTNTTCCTTCTCTCTTTGTTTTAGTGTGAATTGTGAATGAATTCACGTCGGCTATTTATAGAATCAGATTTTTTTTTGTTACGGAATTGCGATGGATTTGCGATGAATGTTTGCGACGGAAACCAATTTGCGACGGAATTGCGACTTACTTGTGACGAACTTGCGATGGACTTGCGACGAAAATATTCCATCGCAATATGTTAGGTGAACTTCATTTACCACGTGAGTACCTAACTGGTTGCATGTCGGCCAACAACTTTTCGTCGCAAACTTGTGATGGTAGTTTTCTATCGCAAAATCCTCGCAAATTTGCGACGGAATTGCGATGAATGCATGTTCAGTCGCAAATCCGTCGCAAGGCTCTCGCAAATTTGCGACGGATTTGCGATGGCTGATCAATCCGTATCCGTCGCAAATCCGTTGCAAAATTTGCGACGAAAATTTTCCGTCGCAAATTTCAGTCGCAAAGACGCTGTTTTCTTGTAGTGTATGGCGGAACCCACAACAACTTGCCTCTTTTCACAATATAAAACTTGGACTTACATACTTTGAAAATTAAGAATTTGAAAAGTGCCCACTTTCCCAATTTTTTCTTTAATTTTTCGGTACACACTAAGCACGGCTCTGTGTGCAATCCCTCATAAATGATACTCACTCCGTTCCTTAATACTTGATATTTTAGAAAAATGAATCTGCAATTATTTGGATGTATTAAACTCAAAACACATCCAGATACATACAAATAATTGCAGATACATTTTTCTTAAACATCAACTATTAAGGAACGGAAGGAGTATATTTTATGGTTATAGAAGACTTGATTAGTACTCCTCCTTTCCCCCTGTGGACCATACATTAGATTTGTGAAGAGTTGCTCTTTGGAGAGTACAGTATAGATCACTGATGACTCAACCGCGAAGAATGAAAGAGTTAGGTACTGCAGCGGAACCATGGAAATTAGGATCTCAAGACGCGGCTACTTGATTAGTACTCGTCCTTCCCCCTGTGGACCATACATTAGATTTGTCTTTCATTTTTAGGTGTTTTCTTCATGGACAAATTCTTTCAAGGGACCGAGGATGAAAAAGACTTAGAGAGAGGGTAGTGATTTCGAGGGAGGAAAGATTGGCCCCTCCTTTTGATATTAGTAACATATTGATAGGCATGAGTTACATATCTATCGTTTAATCAGATCTGGATTCTAGAACACATATTTCCTATCTATATTTAATTACCCCCAATAAGGCGTTAGGACCATATAGACTCATATCACTGAGATTTACGGCGATGAAATAAAATAGACATTTTCAAAAAAAAATTGCTCCTTTGAGGACCTATTATTTGAATAAATTTTAGGTTTCACTCTAAAAGTTGTTGGCTACTTCAATATTTTTCTTCTTTTTTATTTTTTTTTAATAAAATGTGAAATTTTATACCATTTTATGAATTGCCGCGGCTTACAAAGATGGAAATACCGGAAAAAAATAGAAATAAGGCAAAGTTAAAAAAAAAAAATTAGAGTAAATCAGGCTTATGGAAGGGTCATATTAATCCTTGCTACAACAAAGTTACAACAAAACAAAGACAAGTTAGGCAAACATGGAAGCTAACGTATTGAAGATGGCTATTTCAATATGTTGCTTATGTTAAACCAATCGAGGGAATTGATGTGTGGGTCAGGTTTTACCAACTTTTAAAGTCCTGCAAGTGCACGGATCGTAGAAGTACGGGTTATCGAACACAATAACTGGCTATAATGAATATACTTGGAAACTATGAATTTTGGATCAAATTAGAATAAAGTATGAGATGTTTGTTTGGTGAACTAATAACTAAATAAGAAAACTAGAGATTGTGAGGTTGTAAAGCAATAAGGGAAAGGCGTGAGGTCTTTAGGGGCTAATTCGCAGAGAAGCAAGCAATGATCAAGTTTGATGATAGATATGAATCGTTTTAGGGATGATGGGATGATACATCCGTCTAGAACACAAAACACGAAATTAAGTCTGTCCATTGTTGTGGCTCCGACTCCTATGATAACTTATCTAATCGTTAAACTTTTAGAATGTCCTTAGATAGTTAATCAAGCACTAAATCGAGCAAGTTCAGATACAGTTCACTAGGCTTAGTAAATCAACTTTTGCAGTCTAAGAAACCTAGCTTGTCAACGAATAGGTCCGGCGAATGATACAACACTTTTGTGGCTCAAATCAACTTAGGATCGGATTGCTAGATGTGCGGCAAAACAATCATCATTAGTAAGTGAACAAAACGAGACAAAGACTCTAAAGATATCTCTAACAGTTCATCGAAATCATAGATAAAGCAAACAACTCATTGAATTAGTAACCCTAGCAACCTAACAAATGAATTACTTAGACATGATCAAAGTAACAGCACAAAGGGATGGAGAAAACATAGTATAAGATAAAAGGTTTAGAAATCTTCTTCAAATTGTAGTAAGGAGGAGAGATCCTCTCCTTAAATCTCTAAGAACAAAAGTAAATCTGTAAAACTGTAATACAATGTGCGGCTCTCCTTTCTAGAGAGGCTAAAAAGGTGTATTTATAGTTCTAGGACTTCACGAGGTCGAAATTAGGTAAATGGGCCAAGAAAATTGTGAAATCGGGAAAAACGGGCCTTTGTTGGCCAAGTTGGGTCGATCGGGATGGTCGGTCGGTCGCATGACGATTGGACGGTCGGTCGGGACGGTCGGTCAGGACGGTCGAGCGCGTATCAAGTGGTGAAGAAAAGTCGGGTCGAAACAAAGCCTTAAACATCCTGTCCGACCGGGCGCGATCCAGCGAATGGTCGATGGTCGATGGTGTGAGGAATGGTCGGGTCGGATCCAGCGAATGGTCGATGGTGTGAGGAATGGTCGGGTCGGACAAGGCCTTAAACCTCCAGTCCGACTGCGTGCGATCGAGCGGACGGTCGATGGTGTGGAGAAATGGTCGGGTCGGACAAAGGCTTTAAACCTCCTGTCCGACCGGGCGCGGTCGAGCGGATGTTGTTGTCCGGATGATGAAGATCGGTCAAACAGCGGTCATTAAGTTCCCAGGTCGGATGGCACGGTGGAATGGGACGTGGTCGACCAGTGTGTCCGGTTTCGGCTCGTCTGACACTCTTCACTAGAACAATCATATCTTCCATTCTACATGGCCATATTGCATGATTCCAATTGCGTTGGAAAGCTAACTTACGTAGGCATCGCGGCGAACTAGCTTTCATGAAATCCATTGAGTAGAATGTTTTTAAGGCTCCTTCAAAGTTGATGTTGTGTTGCGGAGTGGTATAAAGTCCAAATCTTGTGGTTTTGCTTCAAAATGAAAATTTCGACCTGTTTAGACTCTTAGTACTATAAATCCATAAAAACTACCTTTTTATATCAAAAAGCTTTTGAAATCCTTATAAAAAAACATAGTAAAAGCATATGTTACTGTTCATCGCCGGGGTTACTGTTCATTGCGATACTGTTCATGGTGTTACTGTTCATCTTCCTTTCATCTTTTTCAATCCGAATCAAGGTGAGTGCGTGACTGTAGGTCCGTGATTCTAGATGGAAAATTGTGAAACGTTTGATTGATGAATTTTGATGTTATTCTTGTGTTTATGTGATTATTTCGTGTTGTTATGTGAGTTTGATCGTGATTTGTGATGATTGATCTATGTTTCTGTGTTTTTGGTGCTGTGAAATCGAAGTCGTATTCGTTCTGTCGAACTGGTGTCGACCGACACCAGGTGATGATGTCGATCGACACTATACCGATTCGGTCAGACAATGTGGTTTAAATCAATTTGTAATTGGAATAAATGGTTACATCCGGTTTGATAGATTTAATTAATTTTAATGGTTAATTGGAATGGTTTAATTAATTATTTTTGGACTAATAGTTAATTAATATTATTATTTAATTTTGCAAATTATTTAATAATTATTTGGAGTTATTTAAATATGAGGAATTAATGGTTTAATTGTGGTAATTGTTTAAATGCCTTACAACAATTGTGAAAAATTATTTTAAGTGGTGAAAAATAATTGTGGTAATTATTTGAGTGTTGGAAAATTATTTAACTATGAGAATTATCTTTTGAATATGAGAAAGTATTTTAATAATTATGGGAATTATTAATGTGGTTTAAATATGTGAAAAATTATTTAATAATTGTGAAAATTATTTAAAAGATTTAAAATGGTCTAGAAATTGCGTAAATGGCCTGTAGACAGGATGACCGTCTCAATGAGTATTTATGATAATACTCACGCATCTCTTATAACCATGTGATGCAGGTAAAACCTATTTGTGATTGCGGAATCAAGGTTGAAGGAGGGGATGATAGGATGTTGATTTTATTTTTGTTAAGGTTGTTTATGCGAACCTATTGTTAGGTTGCTAGTTATTTATTCTGGTTTGAATATTATTCATTAATTTATTATTTATTTAATGGTTTAAGACTTCCGCTAGATATGTTTAAAAAAAAAAAAAAAACATGGTTGTTTCATTTTGGTATGAGAGCCTAGACGTTTTTAGGACCATTAATTTGGGTTGAACTGAGATTATGTGTTGATTGATTAATTGTGGTTTAGTCAGTTGTTAGTCTTAATATCATCCCCTGCAGCCTTCAAAGAGATTCCGCGGTGAGTTATATGTTTTGTGTTACTAGTTTGCTTGTCCGCTGTTCTTTGGGGAACAGTGAGATGGATGCAGGTATTAGAGGTTGCGGCGTTAGAGGTCGTGGTAGTGTCGGTGCCCGTGGTGGCAGGGTGTTGCCCGTAGGGGCGAAGTGGTTGCCAGTGGGGGCACAGCAGTCGGCCATGGTGGCCAAATTACGGGCCATGGAGACCGGAGTTGTGTTCGTGGAGCAGCAGCAGAGTCGGGAAAGAGTGCAGCGCATTGTGAGGTGTATGCGTTAGTGGCCAGATGCTTTTAGCGGGATTGGTGGGTGAGGCCAGTTTAGGTGCCGATGGTGACACGGGAGTTGGGACGGCCCATGTGGGGACGCAGTTTCAGCTCAGGGTCGTGGTGACCGGGTTATGGGGTTACTAACGCAGATGTTGGCACGTTTTCCTTCAGCGGTTCCAGAGCAGGCTCCGGGTGTGCCTCCAGTGGCCGGGGCACAAGTGGGTGCCAGTTTTGTTGGGCGGCATGAGGATGCGGGTTTTATTAGCCAGTATGGGACTGCAGTTGTGGGGCATCCGCCTTATCTGGTGGTGATAGGGCAGATGCAGAGTTTTAGTACGCTTTTCTGCAAAGGTAGAGTTTGGCTTGGGGAGGCCGTTGAGTGGCGTTTGAAAATGAAGCGGAGTTTCCGGTCGAGTAGATATCCTGCGGGGTATCATGTTGAGTTAGCGGTGCAGTATCTTGTGGAGATGCACAATTGTGGTGGCTAGCCATTGAGGCTAGGAGGACAATGTCTTTCCCGAGGAGGCCCGATATTGTCTCCAGTTGAGGTTTTTGGGCACTGTCTCAGGGAGAGAGTCAGTGCGTGAGTATGACACGGAGTTCATACTGGTTTTGGTTTGGAGGGCGAGCGGGCCCTATTGCAGAGGTTCTTGCAGGGACTTGTTGAGTATCTGAACTCACTGCAGAGGTAGTGGGTACACCTCGAGAGCAGATCTGATGGAGCTAGCAGCTTCGATTGAGGAGAACCAGCGTTGACAGGTTGGTCTGGTAGCGGTTCCAGCTACGGTTGCTCCTGCTATCCAACCGAGGAGTTAGCAGCAGCAGCAGTGCAGAGGCGCGTGTTCTGTTTCTGGTTCTGGCAAAGGCGATAAGCCTGCGCAGGGCCAGAAGAGGAGGGTCCAGAGACGACTAGAGCGGAATTGGTTTTGTGTAGACCCCAAGTTGTGACAGAATGGGTTACAATATGAGTTTAGAGGGGATATGTTGGATCTCCTGTATGTTTTTAGAGTTGTTGGGGTTCTCGAGGCATGTAATTGCATAAGGACCATGTTACTGGCCAGTTGTGAGTCCCACGAGTTGTTAGGATTGCTGGGCAATAGCTGCCAGCAGTGTTGGCCATCAGTTCGGTGGAGCTGTATGATGTTACTCTGGGGATGAACTGGTTGGAGTATTACCGAGTTCATCTGAACTGCTTTAGAGACAGAGTGTTGTCTGAGCGGGATGCAAGGAGGTTGGTGTTTCAGGTAGTGAGGCCGAATTCCGCAAGTTTTGTGTCTTGGATATGCAGGCTGAGCAGATGTTAGACCAAGCTACGAGGCTTTTGGTGACAATCGTTTCGGGAGTCTAGTGGTGTGGTGACTATCAAGGAGTCCCAAGGATATTGAGGGTATTCGAGTTGTGCAGGAGCTCAAGGAGTTCCGAGGTGCACGACACCATTGGGGTTAGTTATGGAAAGGCTGCGGGAATAGAAGTTGTATGCTAAGTTGAGCAAGTACAATTTGTGGCAGCGACAGATCGATGTCTTTCAGGATAGTGTGTTCTTGCAGAGGGAGTTCTTGTAGATCTGGCAAGGTCACAGGCTTTCAAGGTTTAGGCTTAAGTCGAGTAGTGCTACTGGGATCAGGATGGTTCTGGGTTTAGCAGAGTGCTTCAAGATTTTGTTAAGGGCCTTGTGAGTATGATGTGATGTTTGTGTAGTTTCCAGAGAGCTATGAGAGCTTTGGGAGGCTTAAAGAGTGGTTGTTTAGTACACCAGTGTTGGCATTACCCGATGTCAGGAAAGCCTTACGTAGCGTACACAGTTTTTCAGAAATTGGTTTGGGTTGTGTGTTAAGTTTTGACAGGCTTTAAATTGGGGAGACTGTTTATCTCCTGACAAGGTTGATTAGTGGCAGTTACACTGAGTTGACGGCAAGTTGTTTCAGCTAGAGAGCAGGATAATAATGCCTTGTTTGGCGTGTTTAGCACTTAACGTACGTGTGCTATCTCGAAGGAGCCTTTCGGTCTCGAGACAGTGGGTCAGACAAATTTTACTCAGTGGATATCAAAATGGCTCAGCGCAATGAGCGTAAGTTTGTTCGACGCATCGTGAGCAGTTGGCTCCAATTATCAGGTCTCATTGAATGTGACGTTCTTGTGAGTGGTCTGGTTGGTGTACCCGAGGAATGAGGAGTTGAGATAATTCAACCTGATTGTTATAGACATTTAAGAATTTTTTCTCTAAGGGCTGCGGCCCTGAATAACTCATTACATTTTTTTTTAATTGTTGAATTGATGTGTTCTCTGGCAGACTTACCTGAGTGCCGTGGCTTCAGTGTGAGTGGCTTATCCGAGTGCCGTAGCTTCGGTATGAGAGTTGGCAAGCCCATCTGGGAGGCCGTGGCCCCAGTTTGGGTAGATGCAGACTTGTTTGGACGTCGTGGCTTCAATACAAGTGGGTTTTTGTTTGGACTTATTTGGGAGCCGTGGCCCCAATATAAATGTTTTGGATAATGAGTTAAGAGAAAAAAATGTCTTGAATGGTGCGTATAACTTAGGATTGAATGAGACTCTCGGGAATCAGTGAGGATCTCCAGTGTAGGCCATGTAAGGGCCTGTTTTGTGGTCTTCGTAAGACGTGTGTCTTAGTTTGGGGTGGCCTTTGGGCGGACCATTCGAGTTGGTCGAGTTGCTTACAGCAACAGTTTTTCAGGTGAGTATTGGCAAGACTCCTTTTCGAGGATTGTATGGGAGGTTATGTATGACACCCTTATGCTGGATCCAAGTTGGGGAGCGCAATGTTTATTGAGTTACTTGTGTTTTTGAGTGCTTTTCGTGAGATGCTTCACGTGGGGATGTTGAGAAAATGTCTTCATCCTGCAGAGGAGTTAGTGGCTATGTTTCCAGGGGATTTTTGGCCCGTGTTGGCTTTTTATGAGGATTATCAAGAGAAGAGTCAAGGTTCTGAGAAACTAGGGAGTGCTGTTGTGAGAGTCTTGCGAGACTGTAGCTGTACAGAGGATAAAATTTGGGAGGCCTGAGGCAAAGTTGGAGCCAAAGTTTAGAAAGTGATTCGACAAGCTGGTCGTAGAGTGAGTTTCTCATCTTTGTGGTTTTGTATGAGCCAGTTGGGTACCTTGTTGAGCGGTGTATGTATGTTCGTTCGTTGTACGAAATACATTGTCGTAGATTTATAGGATGTAATTTTTGTTGTCGTGTGTTGGAGATATTCTGGGTTAGGGAAATATCGTGTGCTTCGAGTTTTGTTGAGTGACACCAAGGTGTAGTTTGCACATGTTATGCATGGTGTTAATCTCTGATTGGTTGTGCATGTTTCTGTTTGATTGTTGTGCAGTCAGTTTAGAGGTTAAAGCATAATTGTTGTGGCATGCGTAAACAAACACTCTGGTTAGTTTGGGTTGAGTTTGTGACCTGTTTGGGTCGCGAGACGATTCTTTTCAGTTATGTTATAGATGTTTCAGAATTTTTACTCTAGGGGTGTGGTGTCCCCGGATAACTTTTTACTAGAGATAGTGTTCTCTGATAGGCTTATACTGGAGGGTCGCTACCTCAAATATAAGTGATTGGGAGTGTTTACTCATTAGTAGTAAGTGTGTCGCGTAGTGAATGTCGAGAGATGGTGTTCCTCTTGGGGAGATAGTGTTCTCCTGCATGTCCTTTGGAGATAGTGTTCTCCGACAGAATATCGAGTTAAGAGTAAAGATGTCTTGGAAACGTGTTTGTGACGTAAGATTAGATATGAGTCTCGGGGATCGGCTAAGGATCTCTAGTGTTTAGCCATGTGGGCTGGCTTTTGTCGTCTGTGGTAGACGAGTTTGACGTCTGTGGCAGACGTGTTGTGTTAGGATTCGAGGTTGAATCCGGTTTAGTGACGATCTCTTGTGGTGGGCCAGTTGAGGGTCGGTTTGACGTCTTTGGTAGACGTGTTGTGTCGGGATTTGAGGACAAATATAGTTTAGTGGGAGAGAATTGTACATCCGTAAACCAATGAATTAAAATTTTTGTGTGGTGTCACCATGGATTGGTGTCGATCGACACCGGTTAAGAAAATTGATTTCGGTTTGATTTCAATTGTCCGGTTTGGGCTGATTTTGTGTAAAAGCCCTAAGCTTCGTGAATAAATAGAAGGCAGTCGCATACTGTTCATCCTAGATTACTGTTCATCACCCGATTCCCTGTTCACGACATTACTGTTTATCACGATACTGTTTATCGGCGGAGTTACTGTTTATCGTGATACTGTTCACGGCATTACTGTTCATCTTAGTTTTATCTTTTTCAATCCGAATCAAGGTTAGTGAGTGACTGTAGGTTCATGACTCTAGATGGAAAATTGTGAACCGATTGATTGATGAATTTTGATGTTATTTTTGTGTTTATGTGATGATTTCGTGTTGTTATGTGAGTTTGATCTCGATTTGTGATGATTGATCCATGTTTCTGTATTTTTGGTAATGTGAAATCGAAGTCATATTCGTTCTGTCGAACTGGTGTCGATCGACACCATACCGGTTCGGTCAGACAATGTGGTTTAAATCAATTTGTAATTGGAATAAATTGTTAAATCCGCTTGAATGGATTTAATTAATTTTAATGGTGAATTGGCATGGTTTAATTAATTATTTTTGGATTAATAGTTAATTAATATTATTATTTAATTTTGAGAATTATTTTATATTTAAATATGAGGAATTAATGGTTTAATTGTGATAATTGTTTAAATGCCTTAAAACAATTGTGAAAATTTATTTTAAGTGGTGAAAAATAATTGTGGTAATTATTTGAGTGTTGGGAAATTATTTAATTATGAGAATTATCTATTGAATATGAGAAAGTATTTGAATAATTATGGGAATTATTAATGTGGTTTAAATATTTGAAAATTATTTAATAGTTGTGAAAATTATTTAAAAGACTTAAAATGGTCTAGAAATTGAGTAAATGGCCTGTAGACAGGATGACCGTCTCACTGAGTATTTATGATAATATTCACGCATCTCTTATAACCATGTGATGCAGGTAAAAACTATTTGTGATCGCGGAATCAAGGTTGAAGGAGGGGATGATAGGATGTTGAGTTTATTTTTGTTAAGGTTGTTTATGCGAACCTATCGTTAGGTTGCTAGTTATTTATTCTGGTTTGAATATTGTTCATTGATTTATTATTTATTTAATTGTTTAAGACTTCCGCTAGATATGTTTAAAAAAAAAAAAAAAAAAGCATGGTTGTTTCTAAAAGCGTATAAAAAAGAGGTATATCAACTCTCCCAGAGTTAGCTCTTTGCTTGTCCTCAAGCAAATAGAATCCAAATAAGAGAAAGAGGTTTGAAAACATGGAAAGTCCCTTATCCTTTTGAGAAACCTGTGGTGGCCTTCTTTCCTGTATTCCACTAAAAATATAACCAATGTTAGACTAGCTTCACAAAATGCTCGGCAAGCTTAGCAATCCATACCAAACTCAACTAGTCTCATCCAGCACTCTAGACTTTCTATTGTTAACTCCTTGCATAAATTTAAAATGTGCGGTCTTTATCAAGGGAGTATCGATCATTAAGTACTTGTTCTTACCCATTTGAATCTCTCTAGGATAGTCATTTTTGAAGCATTTGAGTTATTTTCCTCTCTCTTTGAAACTTTTCTTTTGTGGGAATAACATAGGATATGCTTTTGCTTTTCCTTGTTTGAGTAGGTCTCCATAAGACAAGAAGGTGCAGACATATGCATTCCTCTTGCTTACATGTTTTCCTTGTGCTTAAAAGCTTTTGATTTACATTTTGCAGATGAGAGAGCGGAGAACTGTACTTTGTATTGGACATACCCCCTTTGAGATCAAGCGAGGAACGACTCATATGTATGCCCAGTCCCTTGACAAGAAAAACTAGATTGATTAGGGTGGAGTTAACGTTAGATTGTCCAGGTACCTTAGAGATGTTGCCAAGTCAGTAGGTCGATCCACCGTTAGAGGTTCTGTTAGGCTTATGTCCGCAATTAATGTCGGCTCTATGGTCATAGATTGTTAACAGCACCGAAGAATCATAGAGATATGTCATAGTTTCCGACTAACGTTTTGACTCAATAAAACATGAAAACATAAGAAAAGAAAGAAAAATACATTAGTAAAGGATAAAACTCCCCCAGACTTAATTTGCACAAGCAAATCAGATTAAGGGTGAGAGAAACAGACTCAATAAGAAAATAGAAAGAAATTCATTAAAATAAGATAAGGATAGAAAATGGAGTTAGGTGTCCATTGCACCGGATACCAAATGAAGAGTGAGTGCCTATGTGTTAGTGTGGTGGCTGGTCACGCTCTCCTCATCGTCCATAAAATCTTCATCAGAGGCAAGTGCAGAGGTGAGCGAGAACTCTCCAAGGTCCGGCTCATATACTGATGTGGAAGGGCGGAAAAGGCGATCAGGAGCGATGTGGCGAACAACACAGATGAAGCGCGAGATGAAGCAGGATTGACACTGGACGGTCTGTTCCAGGGGGCCAAGGCAATATAATGCCTTGTTGGCAGCTTTTCCGGCGGTTAGAAAGTGGCGGTCGCGGGTGGGACGTCTTGTCTTGATAGTCATCTGTTGAGCATAGTATTGATGTATTTGAAAGCTGGGGGTCTCAGGGTTTTCAATGAAGTAGATCTCCGGTGGTGGTGAGAATGTGACAACGCCGGAGCTGAGAAGAGGGAGGTCATCATCACAAGGTAGCTGCACAAGCGCAGTCTTAGAAGATCCGTTGGGGTACACATAGCAAAAATGGGTTGGGTTTTTGGTCCAGCGGTTAAGGAAATGAATCTGTTGAAGGGCTCGGAGGTCTAGAGGAGCGGTGTCTTCAATGGGCTTGTACCTTGAGATGTCAATCTTGCAATGGTTGACAATTGTTGTGATGAGTTTCCCAAAATGCACAATAACTTTTTGTTGTCTGTGTGCTGTGCCAAATGCTTCATGTGACAAGGGTCTTGGCAAACAAAAGACCAATGTTTGCATTGTGCTTGTGGTTGAAGAAAGGCGATGTGAGAATGTAGAACTTTCTGTGGTAACTTTTCTTGTTTCCGGTTTGCACTGTAGTGTGGTGGTGATGAGGCAGTGCAGATAGCGGATTTCCGGATGAGTGAATTGTGAAACTTTTGACCGGAAAGCGAGAAAGGGTCCATGGGCGAAGTGGGTCCAGTTGGAGAAGTCATCATCACGAGTGGTGGTTCTCCTTGAAGTCATGTGTAGTCTCATTGGCGAGGCCAAATAGTTTGCAAAGGGTGGCTATGGAGATCCGCCCGTTTTGGTTACCAATCTTGAAGAAAAGTATCCCATTGCTGGCTGGCTGGTCTTCATTGTTGTTAGGAAAGGCAAGAGTGACGGTGGAGAGGAAGTCGCTTGTATGTTCAGTGTACTCCTTGCATTCCATCTTGAAAAGTCTGCTCAATCCTACCTTCTTTAAGTACCATGTGACATCATTCTTGATGTTGAGGAGATCAAGAGTTTGGTGATCAATTGTCACACAAGGTTCGATTGTGACTCTTTTCATTGCCTTTCCATACTCTCCATTGTATTGATTAGACACCTTAACAAACTTGACAAGAGGCTCATGATCGGTTTCACTTGAATACTCTTCAATATCTTTGCCTTGTTCCTTGGTTGCGAGAGGTGATTTCGATGTGGTTGCTCTTGTTGTGAGGCTTTGGTCTTAAGCTTGGTTTGTTTCGTTGGTGGCTTTAAAGCTGAAACTTTCTTCCTTGTCGCCTCGGTTAGTTTCGTTCTCGCCATGGTACCTACAAAAACGAGTTCTCACCAAGAAACATGAGTTTGTGCTATTAAAATTGTTGAAAGGTAAAGGAAGAGATGATAAATGGTAATATCAACTCATATCAAAGCTGCACAAGACCAACAAGCGAATAATCATCTTTCCAAGGTTCAAATTCCTAGTGATTTTCGGATTTACTGTTCATGCTATGACATAACTCAAAATTCGAAATTCATAAGTTAATCATGATATATTAAAGTTCTAAGTCACAAAACCAAAAGATATTCTAGGTGTTTAAGCAATGACTATTCTAATTTCATTCTTGAACTAAGGGAGTTGAATACCCAAAATAAGTTTTGTGAAAAACCATTTAATTTTTAAAATTAGGCACGTATAATCTCTAAACCACCTAGATTCCACATATACAAAATTTCAAGTTTAAACAAAGATTTAGCTATGAAACTCTTATAAATTTGGATTTTACAAAATCATAGATATTGGGGTTTAGAGGCCATACCTTGTGTTGGAAAAAGAGATTGGGAGTGGGAGAGCTAAAAATCGAAATCCAATCGAAAAGATACCAAATATTTTAAGAAAATTTTGTGAAGATCCTTCAATGGAGTGTTAGGGTTTTTGAAGTTCAAGAAGCTTTTTTTTGGAGAAAAGAATGAAGAATCTATATATATACATATACATATACACTACTATTAATTGAGAAGTACATTCTAATGTTTGGTTCCAAGGATAAAAGAAAAAAACTGTTTGGGTACAAAAATAAGAAATAAAACTGTTTGGATACAAGAATAATAACTTAAAACAAACCGATGGTTCAGTCAAACCAGAAATTGAATATGTCAACTGATTGGATCGAAAAAAATGGAAATATATTTGAAAGCCCAAAAAATTCCGAAATTTTTAATAATTATTATTAAATTATTATTATTATTAACATGTTCATCAACTATTATTATTGTGTTTTTTTCTTTTACGAATTTAATAATTTACTTCCACAGGTTGAATAAATTTCACGGGTTTAATGGGTTCAACAAGTTATTATAGTTATACGGATTGCATAATTTTCTATGGATTAAAAATATTTATTTTACTGAATAATGTTTTGACAATGTTGGATAAATTTTTGCGGATTGAATATTTTTTCCACGAGTTAAATAATTTTTTTTGCGGGTTCAATAATATCTTTTACGGGTTGTATAATTTTANGTTGTATAATTTTGTTTTACTGGTTGAATAAGTTATACGAATTGAATAATTTTGTTTTATGGGTTAAATATGTTTGTTTCACTAAATGAATTTTTGACACATGTTGGATAATATTTTACGGATTGAATAATTTTCCTACAGGTTGAATAATTTTCTTTTTTGGATTCAATAATATCCTTTTACGTGTTGAATAATTTTATTTTACAGGTTGATTAAGTTCTACGGATGGAATAATTTTCGTTTATGGGTGAATATGTTATTTCACTGAATGATTTTTTTGACATATGTTGAATACTTTTTTATGGATTGCATAATTTTTTTCTACGGGTTAAATGTTTTTTTTTTTTGTCCAAAAATATCTTTTTACGGGTTGAATAATTTTATTTTACGGATTAAATAAATTATACCGATTGAATAATTTTCTTTTACGCGTTAAATAGTGTTAATATTATTTAGTATTCTCGATGAAAATACAACGCACCTCCGCGCAAATGCGCGGGTCCTCTACTAGTTGTGTTCTTAAACTCAAAAATCTCCATAAAGTCTTTATTTTTTTAATTCGATTTTGGTTCAGAAAATCGGTTTGGGTTTGGTTAAAACCAGTTTAATTTAAGTGGGAAGGAGAAGCTTATCATGGTTTTGGGACAGGTCGATCGTGGATGATGCCGGTCGATCATCACGGTCGACTCGGACGGTTTTGTTGACCGGTCGACCGAAGCCCTTAAACTCCCTACTCGACCCGCGCGCTCGACTTGGATGCTTGACTGGTCGGTCGAGCAAGGCCCTTAAACTCCTTGCTCGACCGGTCATGGTCGACCCGGACGGCTTGTCGTGGTGTTGCGTCTACTCCTTTCTTGCACTATTGTGGTATCCATCCTATCCTATATTGCTAAAGAAAAAAAAAAAAAAAACTAAAACTTATAACTGAAATTTAAATGTGTTACCTTATGGGCAGAGCCGGCCTTGAGGCCAAGCAATGCAAACAGCTGTTTGCGGTCCATTTTAGAATAAATAAAATATCGGCGTATTTTGACATAAGTTTTCCATAGCTGAGTTGGTTCTGCACCAGAAAGTATGTGAAGTGGCTGCTGAGTTCGAATCTCTATGACTGATTTTGTTTTAAAAATACTGGAAATTTAATCAGCCCAATACACAAGATTAAAACTATCTCAAATTTTAAATTTGATTAATCTAATTTGATTTTAAAAATTCAATTATTATATTTAGACCTAAGACTTTTACCCAAAACTCGAACCCAACCCAAAAAACCCAAACCAATATTTTTTTAAAAATCGAACAGTTTTTATATCTCAAACCCAAAAAACCCAAACCCAAAAACCCAGGAAAAAACTTTTAAAAATCCGAACCAAAACTTGAAAAAACTCAAACAGTTTATATATCTCTAACAAAAAAACCCGATCTGAACTCGACCGAAACCCGAAGTTTCAGGCCTAATTATACTAATGATCTACAATATTTGTTCGTATAGTGATTTTAACTATGAAATTTTAAAAGTAATGTTTTTAACTCTCAGCTCTTATTCGCGCTCTTACTTAGTTCTAAATTTTACAAGTATGTATACTTTGAATACTATTTTTTGATACATGAATTAACTTTACTCGATCACTACCCGCTACAATTCTATCATTTACACGTAATGTTTTCACATTTCTATATATAAGCAAATGAACAAAATTTTATACACAAATTTATAAATAGATTTCAAGAATACTTAGTAATTATTTTATTTTATTTTGAATTTTATAATACTATTTTTTATTTATTTTACTCGAAATTGTTATTTAAACATAAGATCTGAAAAGTCATAAAATATTAGGTTTTTTTTTTTAATTTTTCAAGATGCCACATGACAGCACCAGAATCAACAGGAAAAGCTGATGTGTCAGCAGGATGGGGAAAGTTATCCAACTATTATAGTATAGATCTATATATTATAAAAGTTAAATATCTCTCTCCTTTATGCTGACACATCAGTATTTTAAATTATTGTAAATCTGACATGTGGCATATAGAAAATAAATTATTTTCAATTATTTAATGATTACTGCATTTAAAATGTCTTTTCACATTCTTAGGTTTAATTAAAAATTCTCAATAAAAAAATAAAAGTTAGTGTTTGAAGATCCAAAGAAAAATAATAATAACTAAATTTTCATGAAATCTATTTACGAAGTTGTGTATAAAATTTGGTTCATTTGTTTATATATAGAAATATGCGAGAACATGACATGTAAATGATAGAGTTATAGCGGATAAGGATCGAATAAAGATAATTCATGTATCGGAAAATAGTATTCAAAGTATATAGGATATAATGAAGATAGTTCATATATCAAAAAATAATATTCAAAATAAACTTATAAATTTAGGATCAGATAATAGTGCGGATAAAAGCCGATAGTTAAAATTATTAGTTTTTCAAATTTCAAAATTAAAATAACTATACAAAAAGTATTGTAAATCATTAGTATAATAATATAATTTTTAATATTAATTACAAGTAAGTTAAAGTATAGAATTGGTTATCTGTATCTTTGTGAGAAAATGCCACATGTAAAATTGAGTGATTGGTTATTTTATCTATCAAAAAGTTTGGTTAATAATTTTGTGGAAAATGATGTTTTAGAAGTAATATATTTGTTTTCTTAGTTAATTTATTTTACTATATTTACAACAATGTTATCTACAATGTTATCTACAGTTGTTGTATTTTCTCCAATAAATTAAGACATTTTTTTTGTTTTTGCTTCGAGTTACCATTTACCTTCACACGGCTCATATATTACATATGTCACAAATTGTATTTTACCTTGAGAGTTTAAATTAAAAGGTTTACAGCAGAAACCAACTTATACCACTTCTATAATGTGGTCCTAACCACTTAAGCATCTGTTCATTATTTTACCAAATAATCTGTGTCATTTTTTCATACCCCTTTTATGGATCATCGAGGCTATCAATAATGGGTAGACTTTATGTTTATGTAACAGCCCGGCCCACCGGCCCACCGCCGGCCCGGCACTGTTAGGGCTGCAGCCCAATACACCCCAACCCCTCTGGTGTATAAGGCCACTGCCACTTATACCAACCTAGGTTGTTGGTGAATCTCGAACCTCAGACCTCACCCTTTAAGTAGCCCCTCCCATAGGAAGCTACCACCACTTTGACAAAGCCCGAAGCCTCTCCATCGCTACTCCGAATACCGCTACTCTCGGCTCTCTCTGGAGTAATGAAGCAGTTAGATGCTCCCGAGTCAAACAACACGTGAGACTCAAAACCGCCTACTAACAAGGTCCCTACACAAACCACAGTGTTGAGAACCTCCTTACTCTATCACAGATAAATAGATGAACAGACAATTACCACAACAATAATTCTATACTAAGAATTTACGAAGTCTGGTTCAAAAATTATACCTGTGATCTGGCCTGACTGACTGGTCTGGCCCACCTCTGCCGCAGAATACACACGCGGCGCTCCACCCGGACCTGGCTGCAAGGCTGCAACCTGAGCTGCCGACTGGATAGCCAATGGCTGAACTGCTGCCACTGACCCTACTGTCCTCTGCAGTAGCTTGGGACACATCGGCCTGATATGCCCCGTCTCCCTGCAGTGGTAACNCATACCAATACTAGACTGAAAACTGTTATTATAAGCAAACTCTGCCAAACACAGATGATCAGCCTAATGGCCATCCCAATCCAAAACAC